>PQXL01000389.1:0-38547 GCA_004916875.1 Botrytis galanthina
ACTATTTTATTATTATAAAATTATATTATCTATATCATCATTTTGGTTATTCTTTAGCTCAAAGATTTTTATAAGTATTATATGTTGTTTGCTGGGAACTTGGGCGATACTTTACGAATATAAGAAGGGAAAAAGATGGATGGAGTTGTGAAAAGGAATTGGCTATCTACAACCACATGCGTTTGCCATGATACCTCACATAGCATCATCATTTGATGCTCGATTTGATATTTAATCAAAGAGTACAACACTATATATACATCCAATTGAATAACTCCTTCACCCCTCAAATAGACATGAATTTTTGTACCACATCAATTTCAGTTGAATAAGAAATTCGATATTCAAACACTACTGATTCAATCAAGATAGCTTCAAATTGGAGGATTTCTAGTTATAAAATAAAATCTGTGTAAAAGTTCATGGAACCTAAAAAAATAGGTCACATTCTGGAATCACGTTATCAATTTGAGTGTATAAAATAGAGTTCACACTTTTTTCGTTGCAGCTGTTTTTTCCCTGCCAATCAAATTTCTTAATCAAATTGGCGGCCCACTTTTGCTTTTGCTTTTGCTTTTGAACGACATCAACTTTCCACACCCCAAGACATGGTCAAGCTACTCATGTAATCGCCATGGTGTTGGTACGTACAATGATTAGTTAAAGCATCTAGCTAATCCACGAGCCAAGCCTAGGTGAATTTTTTGGGCATTTTTGCGGAGGAAGAAAGACCACGCGATTCTACAGATGAAAGTCAGTTTTTCTTCCTCGGATCTAGCTCGCTGTCCGTTTACTTCATTGAGGCTCGTGGCACTTGATGCTATTCACGACTTGTTTACAGGAGTAGTCAGGCCCTGAATACGGCGTGAAGCTTTTAGAAACGGGGTTTTGATCAATGGCTTAAATCATTGATTGGATCCAGACCTGGCATTTTACTCATGTGCCATTCACATGTTCTTCGTGCCTGCTTTCGAGGGTAGTCATCTAGAATTTTTAAGTGTTGAACCACAAGTGTTGGTTTAGATGCCAATTGTGTATCTCTGTATTCTTTGCAGCTTTTCGTAGTACATGGTTTACCACAGTGCGAGCGACCACGCGGAAAGAATCTGCTTCTATTATTGCTTTTTTTGTTTTGCTTTGACACGTTAAATCCATACAATTTGAATGTTCTTTTATTGTTCGATTGTTTAATAGAATTTTCCTGCATAATGCAGAGGTCTACATACTGACGAGTAAACTGCCCCAGTGTGATAAGACTAAGCACTGGGGAGTTGTAGTCAAAACAACTCTACATATTCAAAACATGTATTGTTCTTGGTGGTGCATGACCACTAGCTTGCAAACCACACTTTTCACTAGTGCCGTAAGGTACCACCATTTGGTTGAGACTAATGACATGCATGATACAACCCTTTCAAATGCTACGGTTGGCTGATTGATCTTTAATTTTCTGACATCTCTATGCGTGCAGTCAGTATTGTATAGCATGAGTCTAAACATCTTAGCCTTCCCTATTAGATCAATATGACGTCAAATTCTAGCTGACTACATCATTCTTACAATACATTACTCCTCTCTCTTACTACTTAATGATAGAACTCATCTGGTAACAGTACCACTCAGCAATATCCTTCTACAAGAAACGCCTTTATACCTACTACTACCTCTCATAATTCGCTAACTTCCCTCATCTTTCTCTCGAGACATCCATCCAAAAGCAAACAAGACAGACTCCTCTTCACTGCAAAATGTTGAACACTATGTCTGGCGGTTTTATTGTGCAAGCGGTCCATCGTACCCTTCAAGCTCGTCGTGTGGAAATGCAATTGGCGAAACTCGCTCTCCAAGAGGAAAATGATTGGGAGATTGCAGCGATTCCCATCCATCCATGGCTCAAATTTAATGGCAGTGATAAGACGTTAGACATTTTACTCGACTTTGCTTGTTTGAATTCTCTATTTCAGCAAAATAAGCTCACCAAGGCTCTAATCAAGATTCTTCCGAAGTACTCGAGCCATGCGACCAATATCCATATCGATATTGCGTTTGGAATTCCCCACATGGATGTCATAAATAACAACACCAAAGCTGCTCGCCATTGGGCCATGGCTAACGTCATCTATGAGCTTAATAAGTTCCGCCAACTTGATTTGGTTCGAGTTTCAGTGTCTGTACAGAGAATTTACTGGGAACAGGTGAAGCCCGTCAGCGCCATCTATGGATTGGACCATCCCCACTGGACTTTCGCCATCATCGAGAATGGTGCGGAGAACGCAGTTGAAATTGATTCTGACATTGATTGTAAATTGAGCTCTCATTTCAATGACGAGATGTACTGGTGATGGAAGGTGGGGATTTTAAACGAATTCATTTCATAGACTGCGGATATTTCGGGGTGAAGGATGCATCTACACACTCCTTGCCATTGGCCTTTGCGATGATCATTGCAGGTTAGGTAATAATGAGGAACTGGGTGGCAGCGAGAAGTTTCACTATAGTATATAATTTCTGAGGCTGGCCCATGAACCTCTTCTTTTATAATACCACTCGATGTTAATAACACGGCTAATAGCTACTATATAAGAAAAAAACTTCAGTTCCCCTATTTTCTGACAACTCCTGACTTTTTGTGTTGCTTTGATCTGCTTCGACAATTGTGATCTATTTCATATATAACAACCATTGTTGGCCGCAAGACTACATTTCATACGATTATTGCGTCCAAACCTTGTAGTATCCGTTCTAAGCATTTAAATCTAATGTCCTCTCTCCAAAGCAAGCAAGTAAGTATTTAGTCTGATTGAAGGCGTCTTGACACTATGTACAGATAGAGGCACTCGTTCTCTAGTAAAGTGATTGACATTCCCAGTTGGTTGCAAAACTTGTGTTTCCAGTACCGACGTACTTCGCCTGTTGAGGGTACATATAGATTGGTCGTTGGTTGGTGACGTAATCCAATTCAGATTTACTCACTCCATCCCTGGGGCCAGGAAAAATCGATAGAAGTCATCTAGATCAATGCCTTGCGATCTCAAAGTGCGCAGCACATGTTCGTAAAAGTATACACTGCTGGCGGTCGCAATAGAACTATCTGCCATGCCATGCCTTAGTAATGTATAATCTTGCTGCCCTTTTTATAGAATGGAGAAAGATCAAATTGTCAGCTGTAGCATTGCCAGGATTGAGAGCTTCAGATCATGCGACAAGGTATTCGGGATCCCAGTTATCAGCAGTGAAACTGGTTCCTAAGCCAAGGAGATATTGCGGATAGTTGAGATCGGGCAATGAACCGCCTCCCCAGAGACCTTCACTGCCGATCTCGAAGTGAGGGAAGACGAACGTCTGATTACCGATGTTCGGAAACAAGAGTTTTGCTTCTATTGTGATTTTTTCATGATTCTGGGATAGTATATAGCCCTTTCAAAGAACTTGTTGACCAATTCAGAGCTTTTGGGTAGCGGTGGACGGTTAAAATCACATAAGGGAAGAAATCATTTTGAGATGGGAGACTACTGTCTCCAAAATGATGATTCTTCACATACACACTCCATCTATTCTTCTCAATTCACTGAGCGAGGAATAATTTTCCTGATGGATATATACATTTTGAGTCTCAATCTTGATACTGATCATCTAACACCATACCTAATATCTACGTTCATCGACCGTAGTACTTATACAGTCTCGCCAATACAATCAGTTCTTGAGAGAATCATGTACGGCAATGAAGTACGACATGTACATGTATTTGGTCTTAGCGTCTTCTTCTGGAATCATAAATAGGTTCGAGAGATCCTGAGATTTCTTCCTTCATTCTTCCTCTCGTTACATTACTTTCAATAGTACCTTCGACAATACCTTCAACAACACCTTTAAACTTCATTATCACGACTTTCCACACTTTTCAGAATTCAACAGAAACCTATTTCTAAATCTAAATCATTCAACATGGCCAACCACAAGGGACCAAAATCAAACGCCAACCGCCGCAACAGAGCCACTCGCCGTGCTGATCGTGTTGCTGATATTCCTGCACATGATATGGTACAATATGCGCCGAGCAACGCAGCTCTCTCTATTGATCTCGATTTTATTACTACCAGATCGCCTGGAGAAGAGCAGGACGAAATCGAATCTTTGCTCGAGATCATCCCAAGATATGGCAACGATACAAACATCATCCATTTGAAGATGATGTTCAAGGCTCCTGAAGAAGATATCGAGTGTATCGATAGACGTGATATTCTGGCTCAAGTTGTTGAACAGATCAACAATCTTCCTCATATCAAGGAGATCTCTTTCGTTATTGCGGTTGATCGATTCAACTGGAAGCAAATTGACACCGCGTCTTCCATCTATCGCCTCAAGTTTATCGATTGGGCTTTTGAGTTGAACATCAAAGATCGTGAGGCCCAAAAGGTTATTGCAAATTCCCGAGTTGATCGCGAACTACGAGCTGTAGAGAGAAAGCTACAACATTAGGCGATGTAAAATCGGAAGGGAGGGGTAGACGGGGATGGAAAGGGGCTACAGACCGGAGGGAGTGAGCAGTAACCAGCCATAGTGTTTTGGGAAGCGGGAAAGTCTACACAACATCAACTTTTTCACGAACAGAACAGAACGTTTTCCACCGAAGTGCTATCATATGGAAGTTGATCTTATTGGGGTTTCATGGTTTATTTTTGATCTACGCAGGATGAAGGGGCTTTAGCGAGGCGGGTGCTAGTACCATGGTTTTTTTGTTGACTTATTTCACCATTCTATCACAGAGGATCGCATGTATCAGGTAGCTACTGAGGCAATACCTCCCAGTTGCATATCAATGATATAACTCTTCTATCCTTTATCAAGTGCCTTGTGAGACTAGAAGTTTCAGTGATTCATATTGCTTGACTGCCATTGTGACCAACATAATCATTAATATCCTCACATATTCTTCTTTTATACTCATGCCCCAACTTTTGCAGTGTTTCCATTAAGTTGTGCATAAACAATGAAAAAGATCAGAAAATTTGCACAAGTCAGATCGAAATGAACTAACACTGTGCGTTTCAAAACGGCAGTAGCTCCCAGCAAAATTTCGAGGGTTCCGTTTCAGCGGTAAAAAGACTTGTACATTCTACCATTCTCTCCGAATAACCACACCACAACATGAATATCATTATCCTTGTGTTATCCAAGCCGTCTTTTGCATTCTCTTCTGATCTCCTAGCTACTCAAAAAAACCGAGCAAAAAGAGATCTCCACAAGATCATCCACCCCGCCAATATCAAATTCCTTCCCCTCAACTCTAATCCGAATCCGTAACCCTTGTATAACAAACCTCCCCATCACTATCACTATCAGTCGAGCTTCCATCCGAACAATGACTAGTAATCAGTTCCGCGTACCAATCCGAATCCATATCCACTGTTTCTTGACAATATCCTCCCACATAGTACTCAAATGTAGTGCGCCACCTAAGATGGCGAAATTCAAGAGCACAAGAAATCTGTGAAATATCGTGTTCGCGTAACCAGAATTTAATATCGCTTCTACATAAATCGAATTCGTCGTTGAGGGTTTCAATTATTTCGGAAAGATCTTCCTCGACTCTTCTTAGTCCGGAATTGTCGTTATCTGGCTCGGGGAAACAGATATTGAATACGATTTCTCGGGTAATAGGGGCGTACTGGGAAATATGGTATTTGACGTCGGAATCTTCGTAGTCGTAGTTGATTGTTAAAGTCCCATGATGATATGAAAGTTCAGAGTGCCAAGTAATACCCGAAGCCATTTGGGCGTTTTTGGATCGTTTTCTTGATGTTAAATTTTTGGGTGTTATTGATATGAAAGTACGCTTTTGCTGATGAGATGCAAGTTGACAATATTCGAGTGTTATTGCGAATGAGCTGGGGTTATATATCTTCAAAAATATGTGTCAGGCTATGGAAACATTAAGACTATTAAAGATGCTCATGAGATGGTCGTAGAATGAACCCTCGAAGGGTATCTTTGTACCCAAGAAACTTACAGCTTAAACTATTGCAGAGACCAGCATAGATGTTCTCTCGGGATATTGCTTGACATAGAAATGTCTAGACAAGTCTCAAGAATCGAATCTCTGCAGTTCTATGAAGGTGGAAGTTTCACCTGACAATGACAATTGTGCCTTTAGAATATCAAAGATAAAGAAGTGGTAAGCTGAGCGTTTCGTAGCATCCACATTTCATAGTTCGAAAAAGAATATGGGACGATTTGAGAAGAATTCGCAGGCAACAAGATTTGAGATTATAGCTTTTGCAAATATGATTGAATTGACTATAACTAGATAGCTGATATAATCCCCCAGAACCCCCCCAGAATAGTCTTTACCCACTCACCAGAAAAGTGACTGTGAACAAATTCTATGTCAATCAAACATTCTAGTATCATTGAGGCGTTCGAGTCGAGTGTATAACGGTGAACTAGGGCCGATGGAGATATAATTTCTGGATCTACCACATCTGTATTTCATACCCCACTGCTGGAAACGACCACGCAAGTCAAAAAATGGAGCAACACAAGAAATTTGGTCAAAATCTTCGGTGTCAAGGCTCAAACTAACTTCCAGGGACCTCAACAGACGGAAGTCTTTAAGAACTCGAACAACATCTGCAATACGGTGCAGGTTCTCAGTCTGATTAAGAGGTCCATAATCAACGGTATGTCTAATTCCGAAAGTTGACACGTTGCAGCGGAATGTATTCTGTGCTTCGGGAAATTGGATTTTGACGATGACCTTTTCGGTGAAGGTGGCATATTGAGTCAATGTATACTCCAACGTCTCTCCTTCACTTTCTGTGTGGCCGAGGCTATAGTCGTAGTTGATTGTTAAAGATCTGTTATTGCAACTGTAGCTGAGTTCGTGGTGGCGTGGAATGTCATTAAGTACAGTAGCCATTTTGGCTGAACTTTTGACAGATGATAAAAGTCGTATCTGTGTGTATGGGTTGATGGTGATGCTACGTTAGCACGCTGGGAAAAATTTTAAGTGTTAAGTATTCACCAATCTAGCAAGCTTCCTATGCCTGGATCTCATTAGGACAATGCCAAGATTAACCGCTGGAGCATACTCTCGAATCATGAAACTGAATTCATTGTTGATTCTAGACAGGGGTAGACTACGAGTCGAACGTGTAGAAAGCTTTCGAGAACACCCTGCCAGAGAAGAGACTTGTTGTCGGAATGTCTTAGACCTCAATAAAGAGCAGATATTCAACATGAATCAGATTAATGCTTCTCGCAAGGTTGTCATTGTCTTCCACAAGTTCTTATCAATCAGCTTTTTGAAGAGTAATACTAGATCACCTATTAGACAATGCAAAATCTCTGTATTTTATTTTCATGGAAAGTACTCGTGGCAGCTGATACAGGCACAATGATGCTTATACATAGGCAAAGCCCTTTGTGAGCTCTGATCACTCAGTATTTAAAGGTCCCATAAATGACTACATCTCTCATTTTATGATTGAAACAACCTGTCTCATAAGATCTCAGACATACCAATCATTTCTCGGTAATATCGAGCCTCCCAAATTTCCATAGAATAGCGAAGCAAGTTTGTTCAGCATCACGATGCCAAAACGCAAGAACAAACTCAATCGAGCCGATCGCTTGAGACGGGACACTGCGCATATCGAACCACATAAGGGCTTGAAAATTGTGGATGAATCCTTCCTACTCATAACCATCAACAACGATTGGCAAGTGCAGACTCAACGCAGAGGGAATAAGTCCCTTTTAGCACCACTCCCTGAATATCTACAACATGCGAGGAGAATTCGCATCGAGATGCTATGCCGAGATCCGGACGACAGACGAGCCCGTGATGATACCGCTCGAAAGACTGAATTATTGATCAATATGAAGGAGCTACTGAATAAATCTAACAAGATCGACAGGTTAGTGATAATCTTTCACATGAAGAAGGAGGATAGATTTGACCCATACATTCCTCAACTCCAGGCTGTTGTTCCTCTCTATAATCTGAATTTTACGGAATGGACGCTCCACTGCCATTGGAGAAGGGGACCAAAAACCATCGAAGTGAAGCGCGATTCTGAACTGGATAGAAAAATTACAACTCACCCATGGCTACTTTTCAAGGACGGATGGTTTTTATCCATCAAGATCGACCACACCAAGAAGTACAGATTACGCGGGGAAATCAAGTATGTGGATGAGCGCGAGGGATTTCAGGAGTCATTCTTCAACATTCTCCCTCTTTTCTTGAGCCAAGCAGCCGAAGTCCGTATCGAACTTACACCATTGAAGCGCGAATACTTGTTGGCACGCATGTTCGATGAACGCAAGAGGTTTCTCAACAAAATGATCTTACTCATCAATAGATATCGGAACGTCGAGGAGGTCAAGGTTGTCTTTCAAGTTGATGAACGTCGATCAGACTACCTAAATTTTGCAATTCTTTTCCTTAAATTGAAGCCGGCTTGGGGACTTTTCGTCGGTCTTGATAAGGAAAAGCTAGAAGAGATCCCAGCAGGCTTGCTTGTTGAGCGCAGGATTCAATATCTTCGTGGACACTCTAATTTCGGAATTTCACCAGGGCTCAACCGGCTCACAGATCTTTCCAGTGAGATGATCATGGCTGTCATCCACGAGCTATCCCCCGCCTCTGCTAATTCTCTACGCGCTTGCAATAGATTACTGGAAAGCATCATTCATCCACCAGAGCTTTGAGATGCCCTTCCTATTGTTATGCAGGTGAATCCTAAGGGTATTCTTGCAGTTTCCCGCCGGGGAAAAATCGCTAATCGCTCATATTTGCTTCCATTCTTTCGTTGGGCGTAGAAATTTAGTTAGCATATCTAATTCCGAATGCATACATGAATTAGATTTCTTCAACCGAGTGATATCAAACGTTTGTTGCAATTGTATTGATTTCTTCGTTTCAAAACATCTACAAGACTATGTTTCCTTACACCGGGTGATGAGTATGAGATATTCAACGCAAGACTTGATGAGCTGAAGCCGTTATCTTGTTGCAGTCACTTTTCATTCTATTGAGCAAATCCCTGGTGCAGTGCTCGCCTTAAATAGCTTTCGCGCTTCCTTTTTTTGACCCAACTTAGATCTTTAATCCAAAAAAGTTTATTGGTTTGTTTGTGACTTAGTTCATTGATTGATTAGAAAGTATTTGTTAATATTTGTATTTAGTCCTGATTGACAGAAACTTTATGGAAAGATTGGAAAGATTAGATGGTGAATATAAAATCCAAAATTTATTTTGGATTAAAAAAATTATATGAAATTCTATACAGAGGTTCCATTGCATCTGCAAATGGTTTAGAATATTCGTGTGACATTTGAAGAAAAAGAAAAGTATTCGGCTGGAATTCGTGAAATAGCACTAGCTATGCCCAGACTTCGAGATCCCATCTTGACAAGGGGAATTCTGGTAGCTACTGTAAATTTTTCACCTTACACAAGAAACCACGCTGAGTTACAGAGACCATATGTATTCAAGTACCCCTTCATACTCCCCCGCGACTACCAGATATATACCAAAAATGAGGTCACCAACCAAATCACCAACATATTATTGATCCCACCTTCTAACACCTATTCCGAATCCGACGCCATCCATATTTCCCCCTCATCGCTATCTTCGGGATAATAGTTACTGTAATTTGCCCTACCATGTATACGCTCAAGCTCTTGAAGCCAGTTCGAATCCATATCAACTGTATCTGTCCACTCACCTTCGACAAAGTAAGTCAATTCGCATCCTCTGAGACGAAGTCTTCGAAAGGCAAGAGCACTCGAAAGTTGATTCACATCGATTCTATGTAGGGAGAATGTTACATCCAATTGGGACAGTTTTGTGAATTCGTTGTTGATGACGGTGACGATATCCTCGATTTCTCCTGTTACTCTCGTGAGATCAGAGTCGTTAGGGTTTGGGGTTGGGAATTTGATTTTGAAGTGTATGGTTCGGACGCTCGAGGCATATTCTGAAAGGTCACACACAGCTGTGGAATTTCTGTAGTCGAAGTTGATTGTGAGATTACCATTGTTATCGTATTGAAGTTCCGAACGACGCATTGTGTTCTAGGTTCACTTTTTTTGTTAGAAAGGGTAAGATTCTAGTCCGAGGATGAAGTTTGTTGCTGTACAAGTTCAAAGGGAGCTTGTACAGTGCTATATATCATTGTTTGTTGAATCAATAGAAGTATCAGGACTTCTAAAGTGCTATCCGGGAAGAATGAAGTTTCAGAAGTTTGATGTTTTGGAACATTTCCTGAAAGTCTTTGTACAGTCACAGGCCATTGTGGGAATCTTATAAATGTACCTGGGTGGTCGAACAGTTTGGAAGATGGACCAAGAGAACTATTTCTTGGGCTTTGCTCAACTACCTATCTGCATATACTGTTTTGAAAGACTTGGGGTCTGATTCCATAATAGTTATTGTGCAACCGTATTCCGTTTCGATCCATCACTCAATGGAAACACTTTCAAGCAAGGTACTACGACTTATTCAATTTCAAAGCTAGAAATGATAAATGGAGCTGTGTAGAAAGTTCTCGCGATCTCGAACCGGTCATGGGAGACTCAGTTGACTGGACTGGAACGATCTATTGGCTGGTAGTACTTTCGATATACCTCACACATTTGTTTTTGCTATGGTTCTTTGTGAAATAATTTGTTGCTTAGTGTTTTAAGAAATTCCGAAACACCATCTCCTTTTCTCCATCGCCATTTTCACTGCTCTGGTATTCAGTACGAAGATCATTGATAGACTTGAGGTTATTCTGATTTGGGAGAGTTGCAAGTGGAAGAGCCCTTGCAATTGGAAAAACGGCATAATGTCACAACGCAGAGGCAATGCTCAAACCACGGAGCATGAGAATTTGTCAATTTCGGGCGGAGACACCCTCGTCATAACCATCGACTACAAACGACCAGCTACAGAGCAAACTGAAAAAACTGGTTTCGAATCTCTGCTTGAGCACCTCCCCAGATTCTCAGGATGCATGAAAAAAATACAGATCAAGATAGTTTGCCGGATCGCCTATTACCCAGGAGTCCACGGGCATACAAATCGCCCAAATGAAATAGACTATGGAGAGCACACTGACCGCGCAACCCAGCTTTTGACAAAGATGGGAGGTATTCTCGATGGGTTCAATATTAAAGAGCTAGACGTTGAGTTTCACTTGCCTTGGTATAATCATCGTCAACTTCATGCTGTGATTCCACTTTTTGGCCTAAAATTCGGAGATTGGACGCTACATTACATCTCGGGAGTGAGTACCGATGGTCAACCTATAGAAGTAAAGCAAAACGACAATAACATCTTTCGGCATGACTGGTTGTACTTTGACGAGAGCAACACTTTGACTATTACACTCAACAGTCATCCGAGTCCTGGCGCCATCGAAAGAGAGAGAAGATTCATCAGATTGCTCCCACTGTATGTGGAATATGCAAAGCATATCGTCATACACATTCTACCAGAATCCGGGGAGCGAGCATTGAGAGATAGTGGGTACGCGGATTTTAAACGACTTGCTAGGAACGTGATTAAGATAATCGACGGATTTTATGGTATTGATAGTGTCAAGATATATGTCAAGAACCTTCAATCTACGTATCGTTACTTCAGTCGTGCGGCTTGCTTTCACGACTTCAGATACACCGAATGGAAGTTTTCCGGAATCTCGAAATCGCTTGAGAAGCAAATCAAATACCTCTATCACAATGGGTTTTGCCACATGAATAAGTGGACTATTACTGAAGAGTGTGTGCTATGATTGACCTGGGGTTTGAAGTATTGCACTGGCAATTATGAGTGGTGTGGTGAGAATAAGCACTCGTGGGAAGGTAGAGAGAGAGGCGAGAGAGGTTAAGATGAAGGTCGAAGGAGATCTAGAGAGGTGGAATTTGTGTTTTGCGAAAAAGGTGGTTTTAATGAATATTTTAAATACACGCCATTAAACACTCGCTTGAGTCGTATAATCACTAAAATCACACCACATGGATGATTAAACAGACCCTTGAACTTCACATGTCAAAAGGCTGGATCGATGCTTTGAAGAGAGAGCAACATTGGACATGGCAAGTGAAACAACAGCAATTGCCGTTCCAGTAGATCTTCTTCCCATCCCAGCACATGTGAAAGATTGCTTACCTTTTCACTAATCAGTGCGTGACCTCCAGTTAACCTCTACAATGCATGTCAGAAAATCTCAAGTTCTGGTCTCGGCTGAGAGTTCTGAGAGTTCTGAGACCAACCTTGCAAAAGCATGTGAGTGCAAAATCGCCGTTAACGTCCATGATTGGTTGGATTCCTACCGAGGCATCCTCAATATTACTATCCATCGATCTCCAACTCCGACGTACATTCTTCCTTCCTCCTTCCCATATAACTTTATTTTTATACCTGTACCTCTCATCCCATAACATAGAATTCCGATCACATATTACATTAATATATTGTCAAAATGTCAGCTGGTAAGTGGCTATCGCAAGTGAAGGACTGCAAACAAAGCTGACAGTGTACATAGCACAAAAACGTCTTGGGCAAGTTTCCGGCCATCTGGCTGGATCACAAAGCACTATTGCACCCACAGAGGGTGATAGTGGCCGCGCGAAGCTCTTGGAGAAGCATCCAGATGATGTAAGAATGACTATTCATTCCAAACGATGCCTTCCGACCAATTGCTAACATTCTCTATTCTAGATCGTCGTAACAGCTTGTCTGCGAACCGCATTTACAAAGGGTGGCAAAGGAGGCTTCAAAGATACGGCAGCAGCAGATTTGCTCGTTGGCGCATTTAAATCTCTCATTGAACGTTCGAAAATCGACCCGGGGCTTGTTGAAGATATCGCTGTTGGATCTGTGCTTCCTCCTGGAGGTGGAGCTACTGAATTCCGAGCCGCCGCTTTGGCTGCAGGATTTCCTGTATCTGCAGCAGTCAAGAGTCTGAATAGACAATGTTCATCTGGTTTACAAGCATGCGTCGATATCGCAAATGCCATTAAGTCCGGCATGATTGATATCGGTGTTGGTGCAGGTGTCGAAAGCATGAGTTTGCAATATGGGTATGGATCTCCTCTCTATTTCTGCGCATATTTAAAAGCTAACATTAAATTCGCAGACCTGGCGCAGTGACAGAATTCTCTGAACTCCTCGAGTCCCACCCAGAATCTGCGAATTGCAAAGTGCCTATGGGCGTTCTTTCCGAGAACATGGCCAAAGACAAGGGAATACCACGTTCCCTACAAGACGCATTTGCGGCTTCATCATACCAAAAGGCTCTCAAGGCTCAACAAGAGGGTCTCTTCGATGAGGAAATTGCTCCTCTAACTGTCAAATGGGAAGACCCAAAAACTGGCGAAACAAAGGATATCACTGTTGCCAAGGATGATGGTGTTCGACCAGGTATCACCGCTGAGAGTTTGGGCAAAATTAAGCCTGCTTTTGCAAAGGACGGTAGTATTCATGCTGGAAATGCTTCTCAAATTTCA
This sequence comes from Botrytis galanthina, assembly GCA_004916875.1. NCBI lineage: Eukaryota > Fungi > Ascomycota > Leotiomycetes > Helotiales > Sclerotiniaceae > Botrytis > Botrytis galanthina. The sequence goes on from PQXL01000389.1 coordinate 13,510, forward strand.
GATGGAGCTGCCGCAGTTCTTTTGATGAAGCGTTCCACAGCCGAGAAACTCGGTCAAACTATCCTCGGTAAATACGTAGCCGCATCTATTGCAGGTGTAGCTCCATTACTTATGGGTATCGGTCCGTGGGCAGCTATTCCAAAGGTATTCGAGAAAACTGGCATCAACAAGGATGATGTAGATATTTTCGAGATCAATGAAGCATTCGCAAGTCAATGTCTTTGGTGCGCAAATGAGTTAGGACTCGACCAAAAGAAGATCAATCCAAAGGGTGGTGCGATTGCTTTTGGACATCCTCTCGGATGTACCGGAGCTAGACAGGTCAGCACATTATTGTATGAGTTGAGAAGGACGAATCAAAAAGTCGGCGTAACTAGTATGTGTGTAGGTACTGGTATGGGTATGGCTGCTGTTTGGGTCGCCGAGTAAAGATTTGAGCGGTACGTTCAGGATATTGGGATTTCGGGCAAGTAACAGTCTCGCGGAAAGATAACGGCGCAAGGTTGTACGAATATAGCAGTGTGTCACTGGGAATCTAATGCATAGAATGGAATTTTTACAAAATTGAGATTCAATCCAGATTGGTCAGAAATCACATCTCGGTAATCTGTCTAGAGACTTGGTTTGCTGTATATCCCACAATCGTTGACCATGAGCCATCTGAGAAAACGCCAAGTTGGCTATCACTATCGATCTCAGTAACTCACTCCTTGCTTGTTTGCTATTGTCTGACATTTTGTTTCAACTGAAATGTCTCTATCTCGTATCCGCGGAAGTAGATGAAGATTTTTAGTTTTGTTTGAGAGAAGAGACCTGAATTTCACAAATGAGCTTCCAGTTACTTTACCAGGTAGATAAATTTTTCCGACTGCCAAAAATCTCAGTTCACGTGTAACCTCTATAACTTCAAGCTCTGTTCTCATGAAGCAACTTTAAAGCACTTCATTCACAATGGATCCGAACTCATTTAACACACTTCAAATCGATGTACTCATGTCGAGTTGTAATGTTTCACTGCAACTGTTCTTCTGGGCTAGCGAGATACGGTAAATAAGATATCAACTAACACTCATTCATGCGCAAACCTCGTGTACGGTTACTATGGATCAATGTTTTTGAGGAAAGTCTACGGTATTTGATCTGTATCTGTGGTATGTTGGTTGGATATAAGGATTTCTCTGTTGGAGGTCGCTCCATTCATTTAGCATCTGATTTCATGTAGATTTTCATCTACATACACATCTCAACAATTATCATCCGAGTCAATTTTCAAAGTACCTATCACCAGAGAACCCAAAATACAGGAAAACTTGCTATCTTAACCAACGCCAGTTATGGAAAACGTCATGTACGACATAACATCAACTACTGGTATTGGTATTGGCTATCTAAAATCACTTTTCGGGAAAGCAAACAATAATCGGCTCGAAATGAATCCTCGAAACAGAAAGATTGAGAGAAATCCTCTTGCGGATTTCATCGCTATATTTATCTTCTCCCTCATAATACTCATAACACTCCTCTACCAACTACAAAACTTTCTCCTTAACCCCCAATCCCTCCAACCAAAAACCACTCACCCCAACACCCAAGACTCCACCCCCAACGAGCTCATAACCCCAAACCCTCTAGCTCTCCATGAGTATCTTGAACCCCCTCAAGCAAATCAGCAAGAAGTTATGAATTACTTCAATCCCCGCTTCCAAGGTATCCCAGATCTACAGCATCTGAGAATACAAGTTCGGGAGAACATGGATGCAATTTTCGAGGGTGCAGTATTGCCCTGGCCGGAAATTATGGAGAGGGGGTTTGGATATACGACGATGGCGGAGATTGATCGGGAGGTGGGGTTACAGCGTCGACAGGGAGGTGGAAGGGGAGGTGCGGAGCAGGATGGGAATGCGAATGGAGCGTCTCCTCGTGATAAAGGTGATACTCCGGGGTGGATGTTAGCGCTCTTTGAACATGGACATGGTCACGGAAATGCAGAGACATCTACACCCAAAAAGAAAGAAGAGGATAAATCCACATGTCCAATCTGCACAGATGAACTCCCTCCTAAAGCCGCGATTGCAAAACCGTGTAAACATCGATTTTGCACCACATGTTTAGAGGATTGGATGGAACATTTGAGGGGAATGGAGATGGGAAAGGGGAAGGGACAGAAAATTAGATGTCCGGTTTGTGGAGTGGGGATTAGGAGGGTGAGGAGGGGGGGAGGGTTGATGGATAGGGTTGACCAGGCTTTGAGGAGGGGGTGAGAGTTGGAGTATGAGTGAGGTTTCAGGAGAGGTGGGGGATAGGATGGGGGGTTGAGAATCTGTGTACTGTATCGTATTGCAGTGCATATATATTTACAAGTAACTAAACTGAATAATACAATTCGCACTTCCACACTGTCACATATATTATTCCATGCTCTACCTACCTATAAAGTGACTGTCATTCCTCCTCGCTACAGATTAATTCTTTTCATTCTAATCATTCTAATCATTCTAATCATTCTAATCATTCTAATCATTCTAATCATTCTAATCATTCTAATCATTCTAATCATTCTAATCATATTCGAGATGCAAGCAAGTGAGTTTAATCATATCTAGTCTAGTATTATGTATATGTGAGCAAGTAGTGACATCATCTAACATCTTTTTATCATTATGAATTTTGGCGAGATATTTTACGCTATTAGCGAGGAAATATGTTTATCATCTTATGAGATGGGATGAAAGTGCATTTATTTTATTTTATTTCATTGTACCATATTCTGTTTTGTTTCGTTTCATTCTATCCCAGGAATAATAAACTAGGTACATCTCCAAATCTTTCGATTTACAATTCTTATGTTGATGTTACAGATAGCTCATCAACTTCTTCATAGGTAACTCATAAGTAAGAGATTACGAATTATCAATCAAGTATTTATACACTCCAGTCTCTAATTTCAACATCCCCATCATATCTATCTAGCCGTATAGATACCCAGTAGATAGATAGATAGACACATACTCCAAACCCATTGCGCTTTCGAGCATTCCTCTATTGACGACTCTGTAAGATTTATGTATATATACACCGGGGTACATATCATTTTATTAAACAATCATCTACAACAATGTAAATCTTACAATCTCTTACTGAAAATTGAAAATTGAAAATGTACAAGAGAGGGAGGAGTATAATGAATCCGATACTATGAAACAATGAAAATATTAATATTAACTTGATTAGTGAATATAAAGTATTTTAGTCTACCCAAGTGTTATGATTATAATAATTCTTGATTCTTATTACCAACTATCTACTTAATAAGTATGAGAAGCAAGGTAGTACTATTTAGAAAGAATCTCGAAAGCTGGAGTCGGATGAGCACCTCGCTTGCTAATACAGTGGCCTCTTTGCTCATATGATCGATATCCCGATAGAATAGTTTTAATTGAATGAATCTTTGCAGAAAGAATACTGACTGAATGGTGAATCATGAACTTTAATTGACATGGGGAGATTAATTTTATAGTGAATATCAAGCTAGCTTAGATGCTGTATAACTAATAACTAACTATACCTACCTATGTATGTATGACTCTCTTTTGCGTACCGAGAGATCTCTATATCTTTGAGCCCAATACAAAGTAAAAAGAAAATGAGTGGATGAAAAAAGGGGGTTTTATACTGCTCGGTCTTATTTGTACGTATTTCATAGACAGATGAGAGAGAGGGCAATTCGAAGATTTCTATTTATTGTTCCTGCGACGTCGATTATTCAAACGATTTCATCAATCAATACCTAGGTATCACGACTATTGACCTTCACAAAAGAAAACCATCAACTCAAGATGGATAACCAACAAAAACAAAACAATGGCACTCCACCGGACACCCCTCCCGAGAACCAGATCATCCGTCAACGTCGCGAGAATCGTCTAGCAGCCGGTCGAGGAAATGCTCTCCCCTTCCCAAATATACCATACCCCCTCGGAGAAGAAGACGATGATGACGAGAACCCCCGCGACATTGCACCTCAACCAGCCAATCTCCCCCCCGCCCGCCTCTTGGTCGGACCCATCGCCACGCGAAATCTCCTTTTTTTCCCCCACACCTTCAATCTCCTCATGCTGTACGATCAACAACCTCATCTCCCCGTTCCCGCACTGCACTTCCGGAATCGCATCGTATCTCTCCTCAACGGCGCTGAAGTACCCTGGCCCATGCACGACGAGCTCCCTCCAGGTATGCTCCCGAACTTCCTCCCTGATCGGGAACTTTCCACAGTGCGAGAAATACAAGCGACAATCCGGCGTGCGATGCTCCAGCGATCGAGAGTCATTACCCGGGCTAACGCTCCAAATACGCCATCATGGATTCTCGGGCTCTTCCCCGATGAGTCCCCGCTGGGACAGCGCGACGCCAATGGGGTGCCGATTTGTCCTATCTGTATGCAGGAGTTGCCGGCGCGGGTTTCGATTGTGAGACCGTGTGGACACCGGTTTTGTCCGGCGTGTTTGGAGGAGTGGATTCCGCATGCGAATTTGATGAATCCGCCGGCGAAATGACCAGTTTGTTTTGTGGAGATTAGAGTGATTGGGAATAATGGGGAGGTGGGACATAGGGTGGGAGAGTTTTTGGGGTGGGATTTTGAGAGGGAGGGGGCTTGATTTTTCTCGAGTGGGAGGATTGAATGTGTGATTGGGATTGAGGAAGCTGATCTAGTCGGATTGGAGATAATAGGGATTCGGATATCGGGTTGGGAAAATGCTGGATAGGGTGAGAGTTAGAGAAGGAGATAGCACCCTAAAAGTACATACTTCCGAGTCAGAAGACCAAAATTGTGACATACTATACCATCTAATCATTGAGTATCCGGCGGTAATTCTTCCCTGACTCTCTTCACACCCCGTTTATTCGTCGTCGCAACCCCCACAAAATCCACCACCCAATCTCTCACCCGCTTAACCTTCGCCATCTGTACATCTATCTCCTTCCTCTCCAAATCTCTCTTCCCATAACATCCTCCCACATCACTCCTATCAATTTTCTCCCTATACATCAACCAAGCCTTCGTCATATCCTTCCTCAAACTCTGTCCATGAACTTTCCCTCTAAAGCTTCCCAACGCTACATTTTTCATCAATACGATATCTTGAACCCTCAGGTTTTCTAATACTTCTTTGACTTCTTCTTTCCCCTTTCCTGATAACCAGAAATTGATCGAAAACCCACTTTTCGTTTCGTCCCCAACTAATAGTTCAACAAGCGATACATTTCCTCCTTGTCTCGTAGATATTGCTCTCGGTTCTGAAATTGAAATGATGCCCACGATCACATTAACCGTCATAGTTTGCGGGACTATTGAAGATAAATGTTGTGCATGTGGCATATCCTTGAGATTTGTCAAGTACCCTGCCACCGGCACATGTGGATTTTCCCCAGATTGTGGGAATATGGATTGAGAATCATATCCGGATGCAGAATAGGATGTAGAATCAAAATCCGAGGTTGTGATTTGAGACGAGGGGATATCGTGGATAGCATAGGAATGTTCGTAGAATTGGGAGAGTACCTCATCTACCTCTTGATGATCATAATTTTCATCATCAAGAGAAATGTATGAATCCAAATTAGACAGTGATTGTGAAAATCCCTGGGATTGCGAGAGAAAAGTTGTAGCTGAGAAGAAATCTAAAGCATGGCCACCATACAACGGTTGGAAAGCATGATCTTGAGATGCTCCCGTGGTGAGATGTTTTCGTTCAAGAGGAAGTTCACGCCATTCTGGGTTCTGAGCGATGGAGAATTCCAAGACGCTCCTATTGTTATTCCGTGGAGCGGAGTTCGGGTATGGATGAGGGAGATGGAGGAAGTGGATGAAGGGATCGGTGAAGTCACTGTGAAGTTTCGATTCGTCCCAACTAAGTGAGTGATATGTAGGTGCTCCTGTGAGAAATATAATTTTGGGTGGCATGATTAGATTAGATGGTGGTGTGGCCAATCATGTGAAATGGATATTGCGGATTTATTCATTAACGTCGGTGGACCTTCGGGACCGAAGGAGTTTGCGTTGAAGAATTGTTATGGCTGCTTGCTGATTATTGATGCGGACCTCGCGGACATAAGAAAAACACCGACGGTGAATTGATATTTCCCAGCTTCAAATTGGTAAGGTCAGCATGTCAGACAGTAAGAATGAGAAATAAACACATTGAAAGCTTTTCTTTCTTTTCCTTCCGTCTTCCATATTCCATCTTGCGCAATCCGAGTATCGAATATTGAATATCAGATCAATACAATTTCCTACGGCCATAGTTCTTGTTCGGCGGCTCTTTCACGTAGATGTACCATCATCCATCAGATAAAAGCCAAAGCGGATCTGATAAGAGATTCCACGTTGCTCGGGCGCTATTCCGCACATTCATCGGAATATGACGATTAGCTGTCAACCAATTATCGTACCGCATTGTTAGTACTGGACCCCACCAAAATGTCGAGGATTGGAAATAAAACCAGCCATGATGCCACAAGAGTTGCGACTAATCCCCCGCGCAAGAAGACCAAAAATATGGCTTCCACTTTCAAATCCCTCTTGAATTCTGCCAAGCAAACTATTTCGGGTCAATCCACCCCAATTCCTGGAACGCCATCAGAAAATACTCCTATCGAGAAAATATTCCCCAAAGTTGACCCGAAAGTGGATGGAGATGATTGTGATCATGACTGCGAATCGTGTCATGTAAAATATCCAAAAGGCTTCAAGATAGATGAGGACGATGAGCTATATGGTCATGTCAAAGGATGGAGTACACATATTCTAGTTGCGACAGGAAAGTCAGATTGGGTGAGAGATGTCGCAGATGAGAAGGGAAGTGTAATGCAAGCAATCGACCATGGTTCTGTTAAACCAAGTAATGGGGTTAGTTATCTTCCTCTTACAAAAACCCTATATCGTTGAACTTTGAAACACGCTGACGATCCATCATAGAAGCTTATGCTCTCCGCGTCCAACATACCCACACCTTCACATTCGACAGATTATTCGCAGCCTACGACTGTACTTCTGTTACCTGCATTCATCGTAATTGACAACGTTACTCCACAATCGGTGCCAACTCTGATTACAGAGTTCATTGAAAAAGCCCCTACCAATATGACACCTCTTGGACCCATTTCGATACCCCAGTCCCTCCCCGATCCTCTTCCATCCGCTGAACAACTCACATCACGTCCTTCACCCCATCGGGCACTTATCCTTCTCTGTTCGCAGAAGACTCGAGATGCAAGATGTGGACAAAGTGCACCATTACTGAAGAAAGAATTTGAGAGGCATTTGAGACCACTGGGACTTTTCCGCGATTTAGATGACGATAGACCAGGAGGAGTTGGTATATACTTTATATCTCACGTTGGAGGACACAAATACAGTGCAAACGTCATGATCTACCGGAGATCGGACGCGTTTGGGGTGGACGGTGTTGAAAGAGCCAACACGGATGGGGATATAATGCCATCGAAAGTGGTACCTGGAGAAGATGAGGATAAGGGTGCTGCTCAATGTATGTGGCTAGCAAGAGTGAAACCTGAAGATTGTGAGGGGATTGTGAAATTTACCATTTTGCAAGGCAAACTAATCAAGCCGGAAAGTCAATTAAGAGGTGGGTTCGATCGGCAAAAGGGACTCTTCAGTTGGTAGGATTCGGTAGACACATCAGGTATCTTAGAGGAGAGGTTTCATTTTGTTTAGGTAAGGAAGCATTTATAAAGGATGTTTTGGGGCATTCAGATGAGATATAAGCATTTAAGCATACACCTAATCATCATAGAGTTTAGATGATAGGAAAGCAGCATCACCAGCAGTGAGAGGTTTTATTAATTCTTCCAACAAACGAAATGGAAAATTGAGTTTTCTTTCGACAAAGTTCCGAGGGACCCATTGAATTATTGAAATTATTGACCATTTTTCTCTTGAATTGATTGATTGTCCAATTCTTGGTACTGATTGAGTAAGGTAAGATAAATGCTAGGGATGGGATGATAGACAGTCATAAGAAGCAAGGATGATGATTGGGTGGGAGGAAGGAGCAGGAGAAGAAGGAAGGAGAAGAAGAAGAAATAGGTAGGGAGGGAGTGAGTGAGAGAGGGAGGCAGGTAGGTAATAATGTATGTAATATAACAGTTGTCACGACTTGTTTAGATGATCGAAGTAATTTGGCAATAACCTTGGAAATGATTACCTTGGTAGCTTGGTATTAGCAGATGTTCAAGGTAGGTAGGAGGTAGGTGTAGTTGTTCTTATAATTGTAATTATACTGATAGTCGTAAATGTATAGTTGTAAATGTATAGTTGTAATTGTATAGTCGTAATTGTATAGTTGTAAATGTATAGTTGTAATTGTATAGTTGTAAATGTATAGTTGTAATTGTATAGTTGTAATTGTATAGTTGTAATTGTATAGTCGTAATTGTATAGTCGTAATTGTATAGTTGTAATTGTATAGTCGTAATTGTATAGTCGTAATTGTATAGTCGTAATTGTATAGTCATAATTGTACTTATTATTATAGTCGACCGATATCTACCTACCTAGCTACCCGTGGACCTACTAATAATTACCTAGTATTTACCTAGTACTTTCCTTACCAATATACCCACCAATCTAAGGTAAGCATGCATAATGCACATGAATATAAATAAATATAAATACATGTAAATGCATCCACCAAAGTAAGGTACATATACCATAAATACACATAAATACACATAAATAACCAAAATCCACCAAAATACATATAAATACACCACAATACACACCACATGAATACGCGACTTCCTTTTGCATGTTGCCCATAGCAACTAATTCAACCTAATTCCCCCCAAAACAGGTCTAAACAAATCATTCTAAATGATTTGACGGATGGGGTTTGATCACAAGAGCCATCTATCCATTCATTCATCCCAATTCCATTTCATTACATTAAATCCATTTATTTCATTTCATTCAAAAACCTCTCACACTTATTAAAACATTACCGCCGTACCGTTAACCTGTCTACCCTTTACTTATCTGCACTTCACTTCACTTAAGCCTGACTTTACTTTTATTATTGATTGAATTGCCATGACTTAGCTTTTGCTTGCAGTAAATCATAACATCCATACCCAAAGTTGCGTTTTCCATTGTCGCATACCGATGGTAGATATCTATAACACAATCCGCTTTAATTATACTACTACTCGAGTATAATAATATCGACCTGGTGCCTACCAACCTACCTATCTACCGGCCCAGCTACTCCAGAGCGAGCTTTCATCATGGCTACCAGTTTTCCTTACCCAGAATCAGTCCATTCCAAACGCCCCAAGACAGCTTCGGTATTGAAAGCATTTATGCATAAGCGCACAACTTCTGACGGACCGACTCTTTCACCCGCGACTTCACCAAATGACGTTTTTGTAGCCTCTCCAGCCTTCGAAGATATGCCATCGCCGTCGGATTACACCCATCATCGCGCTCTCGCGGATATACAACGTAATCAGCAAACCTCTTCAATCATTTCGCCTTACACAACCTCACAACAAGAGGGCCTTCGGCCTAAAACGGGTTATGCGGGTAAAGGATTGCATAAGAAGACAATGAGTGTCTTGTCACTCAAGTCATTGGCAGGCCCAGCAAAGGAGCCTACCAAGGGAACATCAATTCGCGACAAACCTTCTGCGAAACCCAAAAAGACTAAATCCTCGACAAGTCTTGTTGGACTCCTCACTCGTCCAAGGTCCTCAAAGAACCTCAAGTTAGATGTAGAGCTGGCACAGCGCGATTCGAAGGACAAGGAGAACCAGACTCCGGTTGTATCATCGCCTGTTCCAGAATCCGCGACTCGTCCTGCACGACCACCAATATATTCGCAATTCTCGAGTGACATGTTCACAAAACAACCTTTGGGAGGTAAATTCTTAGAGGATCAAATTGACCTTCATACACCCGAGAACCATTCGCCAACTAAGCAACGAAGCTTTTACAATGGACAAAGCTCACAGCCGAGTCTTGCAGGCCGGGAAGGTGTATCGATACGGCCGCATTCCACATATTTACCCAGCAGTTTCAGTATCCAAGACATTCATAGAAACATTAGTGGGGAAAGCAAAAACAGATGCAGTGTTGACATTCCAAGGCGACAAGTCTCGACGGAAAAGAAACCGAGTTTGGATTATCGAACTTCAATGGATTTAAGACCAAGACCAAGCTTCCAACGATCTAGCACCGAAACATCAGTTGCATCAATCAAAACATCAAGTAGTACCCGAGGCTCTCGAGTCATGGCGGCAGTTTCTAATTTTACAGCAAAGGCAAGAGGGGATAGTGGAGTATATGTTCCAGTACAGACACCGACCTCTACGACATTTGGGCCCGATAGACCTCTTAATGATAGAGATATCGATACCGAATTCGAGGCTATGTTGGATAGGCGAAATATCCCAGAGCATCAACGTGGAAAGATGAGAAATCTCGCCAAATCCATGAAGAAAGATTTTATAAAACAAGATTGGGCCGAAACCGCTGCCGCGAGAAATGTTAGGCCAGTCAGTCATGGTAGTGACACAAGTGGTGAAAATGCAAAGGTCGAGGAAGCACCAGAGGTGAAGAAAAAGAAGAGACCAAGAAGTCGGACCTTTACACTCTCGAGATCCACTAGCAAGGAACGACCAGCCGAAAAAGATAAAAAGGCAGAAGGTGTTGTGGGAAACAGAAAATCTGCAGAGTCTCTGAATGGTGGAAGCAAATCACTTACTTCTGCTGGCGCACAAGTAGCACAGAATTTAATCGCCAAGGCCAAGGGTCAGACACCAGATGATTTCGTCTCATACTTGAGGAAGGTCCGGAAACCAGAATCGGTGGAAGTAGGAAGGTTACATAAGCTCAGGCTATTATTACGAAACGAAACAGTAGCTTGGACTGACAATTTCGTTCGTCAAGGCGGAATGGAAGAGATAGTGGGACTACTGCATAGAACTATGGAAGTTGAGTGGAGGTTTGTTATACTAATTCAATTGTTGAGAGTACAGTAGCTGACATACACACAGAGAGGAGCATGAAGATGCTTTATTGCATGAAGTTTTGCTTTGCTTGAAAGCACTATCAACCACGGCTTTAGCACTTCAACATCTTAACATTATTCAGAAGACACTTTTCCCCGCACTCCTTCATATGCTTTTTGACGAGGAGAAAAAGGGACCAGCCGAATTTACTACTCGAAACATTGTCACTTCACTCTTATTCACTTACCTCAAATCCGCTACCCTTAGCGAACGCGCAACCCGAGCTCGATTCCTCCTCTCCTATCTCCGCGACCCTGAACCAAGTGAATCACAACGCCCTGTTGACTTTGTACTTGATATGCGTCGACAGCGCCCTTATCGCGTTTGGTGCAAAGAAGTTAGTAATGTTACCAAGGAGGTTTTTTGGATCTTCCTCCACAATCTCAATGTCATTCCTCGCCCCGATTCCCGCCATTCTCCAGAACGGCACAATGATACCCCACCTGATCTACCATATATGATCAAGCACTTCCCACAAGAACTTCCTCCAGTTCCAGCCGCACCATATGTTGGAGGTGTTGAATGGGATGCAACAAATTATCTTGCTTCTCACCTCGACATTGTCAATGGCTGCATTGCATCTCTACCCACTCTCGAAGAACGTAATCAAGTTCGCGAAGAGCTAAGAGTTTCCGGGTGGGAAAAGTGTATGGGCTCTACTTTGCGTCTATGTAAAGAGAAATTCTATGGTGGCGTACATGCGGGCTTGAGATGTTGGGTCGCGGCTGCAATTGAAGATGGTTGGGAGACTAAGGATGTGAGATGCGGTCCTAGTCCTGATAACAAAAGTCCAGTGCGAAAAAATATCACTCCAAAGAAGGTGGCTGGTGCGGGTGTGGAAAACGCTCCTCCCAAGATTGATATGAAGTTGAGTTTCGCACAGAGCAGAGTTGATAATGGCGGAGATGCTTGGCTTTAAGTGTGATGATATATTATTATCACATTTAGCTTGAGTTGACAGGATGGACGAAGGGGGGAGGGAATGTAAGAAGTAAGACTCAGTGGTTCATATTTCTACGATAAGGAGACAGCAAGGAGAGCAAAGAAGAAGTAATTGCGAGGGATAGTGTTCACATTAGTCAGTCTATTTGATATGGTTGTATGGGCTTGGTTTAATTGGTCGGAAGGGGTTAGGATTTGTTGGATGAACAGGGTCGGTGTGATGGAGTAATTATTGATTGTCCTGGATATTTTGTGATTGCAACATAACGCTTTGTGGAGGCATTTGTAAAGTGCATGGAGGATAGGATATGAGAGGAGGGAAGGAGAAGAAGAGGAAAGAGATCAAGGAAGAAGAAAGAGGGAAGAAAGAGAGAAGAGAGAAGAAATACAGAAAGGAAGAAGACAGGGACGTGATTGATGATGACTTTATGATAAATGATTCAATGGTAGTTTGTTTTGTTTGCGTTTTTTGTATTTTTCTTTTTGTAAACTCTTTTTTTTTGGATCAGTTAGCATACTTACTTACTACCGTTCTTCTACTCACTTTTCTGGTCTACTTACTTGTTGATTGATGATGATTTTGGTTATGAAGTATTGAGTAGGTATAGTACGTAGTTGTCTGTCCGTCTGTGTAGATATCTAGTAGGGTTTTGGGGGGTGGTTGTGGTTGTGATGATAGTAGAATAGGATGGGATAGGAATATTATTTACAATATGTATATCGTATATCGTATATGTGTATGTGTATACGTCTACATATATATGCATATCAATCCTATCTATGATTCTTTATTCTTTATTTTAATACTTTCTCACTTCATCACTCTATTAATTCTTTGCCTCATCTCAGAAATTCATCAGTTCATTGATTCCCACGTACTAGATAGGTATATATATATGTAAATCTATAATTTACTTACACACAATACAATCTTAATATGCATCATCCATCATCCATCATTCAACTATTTAATCTTCAAATCTCACCAAACCCAAGAAATCTGGAGACCCTCGATTTTTAAAATTAGGGTTGGAGACCGAGTAGAGATAGTTAGGTAGGTTAGAAGAGTAGGTAGCTAGCTGATGGGTAGTCGGGTAGGTTGGTTGGTAGATAGATTGGTTGTGCTGGTATCTGGTAGTAAGTATGCTGATGGGATGGAACAGAGTGGGGAGGAACAGGATGGGTTGATGTAGAGTCTATCTACTATATGATGGAGCGAACATATAGATGATATTGTGAAATTCGATATTTGGAACACATGTGATATGGAATAGAGGATGGGTGTTTAAATAATCGTCCAAATTTGAATCAATTCATTTCACTCAATATCAATTGTGCATGTACAATTCGCATTGGATGAATTTTACTTATTCATCTGAAGTCGCTCTGGGGTCTCATCCCTTCGCTAAATCACTCGATATAATCGTGTGTTTTACGCTGCTCGACACAGCGGTGCGCTTTCATATCATCTGAAAATAACGCTCGCCTTCGTATTGTACAGTATGCTCGTTGAGCCTGCGCCGTCTCTATTACAACCTCTCTAGGATTCCGCTCTCCATAATCCGAAAGAACCAGGGCAATTCTTCCACATCTTAATCGTACCATCTTCACTACCTGTAGCATACAATTTTCCGTCGGGAGAAAAGCTAATACTCCAGATCGGTCCATGATGACCTTTGTGAACATCTAAAATTGTTAGTCAGATTATGCTTGATTGGTGGAAATGGAACATACCAAGTTCTTGATCAGAATCGAAATCATAGACCTTCGCCCATGTATCCTTAATTCCACCAGTAATATATTTTCTCTGAAGTGGATGAATAGCTACACTAGCAACCTCATAATTCAAGACAACCTTTTTCATAAGAGTGTTTGCAGCTGGTCCACCATAGAAATATAAAGTTTTTCCTGCAGCAATTGACAAAATAGGTAATCCTTCACCAATATCTCCTGGTCCAGATGCAATGTTGCTAAATTCGCATGAACCAATATCACCGTCAACTTTTTGTTCTTGTACAACAGATTGCGAGCGTAAATCCCACCATCTTATCACTTTATCATCTGCTGCCGTAACTATGATATTTGGGTCCCGAGTCCAAACGACGGCCTTGATTGTTCCTTTGTGAACACCCGGCCCAATCTCGAAGCCATCATCTTGGGAAATGTTTGTAGTGTCGCTTCCATTGCCATTAGAACTTGCGCCATTTGCACCCGTAGAATTGAGTTTTGCGAGGTCAAAAATAAAAAGTTTCTTGTCAGTTCCTCCCGTCGCAAGAGTGGTACCAGAATCTGGAGGGAATGCGACAGCTCGAACGACATGCTGATGCTGGATAGTATAAAGGGTCTCTCCGGTATAGGTATCCCAAACTTTTCTGTGCAATTATTAGTGATGATGGTCACTCAATGGATCGAGGGACGTACGCAGTGAAATCTGCTGAAGCAGTCGCAGCATATTTAGCATCCGGAGAAAGTCTGGCTTGATAAACTGCGCCTTTGTGTCCAAAGAAAGTACCAATCCTAAATTCATCAATTAACATCTTCTCGGAACAAAAGTTTGGGTTGTAACGTACCAATCACCGTTGATACCACTTCTTAACATAGGGTTGTTATCTGGCAAATTGTATTAGACATTTCCATATTCGAAACATTTCGGACAATCCGATATGCCATACCTTTACATGCTGATATCATGTAATACTCATCATCCTTTCCGTCCACAAATCCACAGAAGCTGATATGCGTGACAGGTCTTGAGTGACCATGGCATGTCAAAGGAACGTATTGTTTAGTGTTCTCTGGCCCCGCCATCGTTGTATGTTTGAATTGAAGTATGAAATGTTTGATTCCGTGTCAAAAATTGGAAGTAGTATTGGATTTTATGATCTTTTTCAAGGGAGAGAAGTTCGATTCTTGTAGTCGCGGGTTGATGTATACTTTGCGGCGAAAGAGTGGGAGTGACCGCACAGTGATGATGGTAGGCTGCTCTAATATATGTAGAAGAGAGAGAGTGTGTTATTCAAGAAGATTCGTTAAACGTCGTTAAATTCGTAAGATATTGATTAAGAGGTGGAATGGATGGATGGATGAAGTTGCCTTGGATAGAATTGAGATAGATGCTTGACAACTTCCTCAATATGAAAAGGAAAGGGGAAAGAAGCAAAAAGAACTCCGTTCGGGGATATTGTGATTTTGTTTCATTGAGGTCAAGAATTAAGCTACCATTACCTTAATTGCACTAATATCTTAGGCTCTATCTTGAAACGATGCGGAGGCAGTTAATCCGACTCCGAATGACTAATCAACATGAACAATCCGCTTTTTGGGGGAAGGGCCCTCAGAGAAGTGGTTATTGGATATTGATATGAGTAGCTGGAGGTACTAGGTAGGTACTAGGTAGGTACTAGGTAAGTGAAGTTATACGCTCACCAGTCGTTATTGATATAATTGATTGGTGCACGGCGGTGTTGTTTAGTGACTGACTTGAGTTTTATCATCTACTCTGTAGGTACACTG
The DNA here is from genome assembly GCA_004916875.1 of Botrytis galanthina. Lineage (NCBI taxonomy): Eukaryota > Fungi > Ascomycota > Leotiomycetes > Helotiales > Sclerotiniaceae > Botrytis > Botrytis galanthina. Next base: position 29,053 of record PQXL01000389.1, read on the forward strand.
TAGTGAGGAAGTCTTACAGGGTTCAGGTACGCCATTCCACACTTGTTCATGCGCCATACAGCAATAGTAGCTACCTCTACCTCGCTCTACCAATGCTATTACCCGTGTGCCTATATAGCCCATATATTGCTTACCTAGTAGCTAGTAGGCACCACCACACACACCTACTCATAGAGGGGCAACTTTAAGGAAGCTTATAGTCAAACATGGAACTGTAACTATAATCAACTTCCATCATTCTCCAAAACATAACAACAACCTTTCTTACTCTCTCACTCCCCCCCCTCTCTCCTTACAATTCTATCAATTTCTGAAAAACTAAACACATAATTGCGATAAAGTTAACATGGCAGAATACAAATTATCTGCATCTTTGGCTGGCCATGAAGACGATGTAAGTTGACGATACCATACATACTCCACTCTCCAACAAGGTCAACCTGGATGTTGGTGACGACAACATATACTAACAACATGTTGTTCAAACATAGGTTCGAGCCGTAGCTTTCCCATCTGCGAAAGCTGTAGTTTCAGCTTCGAGAGATGGAACAGTACGATTATGGAAACAACTCTCAGATAATCCACCAATATTCGATGCCACCATTTCCTCTCACGCAACAGCTTTCGTAAATACAGTCGCATATTTACCGCCGAGCTCTCAATTTCCAGACGGCTTAGTTATCTCAGGTGGAAAAGATACAGTTATTGAAGTTCGACAACCTTCGAAAGGACCAGAAGAAAATGCGGAAGCTCTACTCATAGGACACAGTCATAACATATGTGCTTTGGATGTCGATCCGGCTGGACGATTTATAATCAGTGGAAGTTGGGATGCGGAAGCAAGAATATGGCCATTAGGAAAATGGGAATGTGAATCGGTCCTCAGAGGGCATGAGGGTAGCGTCTGGGCCGTTCTTGCCATAGATTCGGAAACTGTCATCACTGCTTGTGCAGATAAACTCATTAGAGTATTCAACACCAGTGGCAAATTACTGCGGACTATTCGAGGTAGTGCAGATGTTGTTCGAGCTCTTTGCAGGTTACCCAAAGGTCATCCATCCGGGGCAGATTTCGCATCTGCAGGTAATGATGGCGTAATCAGATTATGGACTCTCTCTGGCAAACAGGTGGCAGAATTACATGGACACGAGAACTTCATTTATTCTATCGCCTCTACACCTTCCGGAGAAATTATCAGTTCTGGGGAAGATCGGACTTTGAGGATATGGAAAGACAGTCAATGTATTCAGACGATTACACATCCCGCGATTTCAGTCTGGGGTGTAGCGGTTTGTGGAGAAAATGGTGATATTGTTTCGGGTGCAAGTGATAGAGTGGTGCGAGTCTTCACGAAAAATCCCGAACGTTTCGCAGATGCAGAGACAACAACACTGTTTGAAGACTCAGTCAAAGAATCATCTATACCTCAACAATCGTTACCTGAGGTTAATAAGGAGAAGCTTCCTGGACCAGAATTCCTTACACAAAAGAGTGGCACTAAGGAAGGACAAGTTCAAATGATCCGTGAATTGAATGGGGCTGTTACTGCACATACTTGGTCTAGTGGTAAGTCATTCCTATCGTTTAATGTTGAACATTGAGCTAATTATTATCTAGCACAGGGTCAGTGGATAAATGTAGGTACTGTTGTTGATGCTGTTGGAAGCAGTGGAAAGAAAGTCGAATACCTCGGAAAGGAGTATGATTTTGTCTTTGATGTTGATATTGAGGATGGCAAACCTCCCCTCAAACTTCCTTACAACTTATCTCAGAACCCATATGAAGCTGCTACAAAGTTCATTGCAAATAATGAACTTCCGGTAACCTACTTGGAGCAAGTAGCCAATTTTATCACAACCAATACTCAAGGAGCTACGATTGGCCAAACTCAAGAAAGTTCTGGACCGGATGCATGGGGTAGCGATCAAAGATACCGACCAGGCGAGGGAGAGTCCTCGGCCCCTGCAAATATTCCACCACCGCCTAAAGTTCTCCCACAAAAGGAGTATCTCTCAATTATCGTGGCTTCAGTACCAAAGATGCAAAAGAAAATTGAAGAAGTCAACAAAGCATTGATTAATGATGGTCAAAAGGGTGTATCCCTCAATCCTGAAGAACTCGAAGTTCTTCAAACCCTCCGAAAACATCTCGAATCTACCGGCGCCACAAATACTTCTCAATCTGTTAGTGGAGGTCTTGACTTAGCAATTAAGCTCTCAACTCATTGGCCCTACAAAGACCGACTCGCTGGACTCGATCTTCTCCGTCTCCTAGCCATTGCACCTGAAACCGCAACTTTCCGTAGCAACGGTGGCGGGTCCATTATCGATGTCTTTTTACAAGCTGCTCTGGAATCTTCACCTCCTTCCGAAAATCACGTCATGATGGCCGTTCGTGGTTTTGCTAATCTTTTTGATTCCACCGAAGGTCGTCAATTAGCCACCGACAATTTTGATAAAATCCATGACTTGATCAAGACAGCTATTCGAACCTCTACCAATAGAAATTTATTGGTAGCTGCTACAACTGTTTATATTAACTACGGCGTTCTATTTACAGAGACAGACCCAGATTTCGAACAAGTTCTTGCAGTTTTGGATACGGTTACGAGTATCTTGAAGACTCAAGTTGATAGTGAGGTGATTTACAGAGGATTAGTTGCCCTGGGTACGCTATTGACTGTGGGAGATGAGATTAGAGAGGCTGGGAAAGATGTATATGGCGTCTTGACCGCGGTGGATGGCTGTGTCAAGAAGGCCACTGATCCACGCGTGAAGAACGTCGGCAAGGAGATTAGAGAGTTACTTGCGTAGTGGATAGATGGGGGATAGATTGGGTTGCGGTGAAAGGGACGAAAATAATGAATATATGAACGAAATGAATAAATTTTAAAGCATAGCTGGGGGATGATTTTTAGTTGCTTCTTTTTAAGCTGAATGGCTTTTGGCATGCCGATTACATAAAGCGCTTGCGCTTAGAAATTATAGTATGAATGCATATTCTTTAATGCGGAGTGAAGGACATGAATTGTACTGTATTGATTGTAATAATTGTTTAGAGATGAGAATTGAAACTCGAAAAGCTCGAGAATTAAAATGAAATAATAAAATCATTCCTTCCTTCCTTCCTCCTTCCTCCTGGATCATAATCTTCACCATAAAACGCCTAAATGAGAGCCTATTGGGTATTTGAGTGCCCTGCTTCAATTCCCGGTTCCTATCCGTTGGTTGAGATTTCGATTTTCATCTCTTGTTTCCGCTTTCCGCTTTCTCGACTTGTGGGGTGGGTGCGGGCGCTCACTTGATGTGTCTGCCTGCCTGCCCGTGGTATCATGTCATATCATCCTATCCTATCATATCCTATCTACAATCCTGATTTTCTTCTCGTGAGGTTTCATTTGGTTATCTTTCTTTCTCTTTCTCCCATCTCTCCGATCTGAAATTCCCCAGGAACTTCAAATCTTCTTCTTCTCTCATATCACAAGAAACCCCACATCGCAACACCCAGCACGCTCGCGAGACACGCGGCCCAGAGCGAGCGGGAAGGAGAGGCGGCTGTGGAAGCGGATGTGGAGGAGGCTCCAGGGGCCGAGGCGTCGTTGATGGTGTAGACGTTTGCGAAGGAGATGTCGGAGGTGTTGAAACAGTTGGAGCTATTTACTTCGGCGACGTCTTCGGGGAGCGCGAAGGTTATGTCTACGCACTGGGGTGGGGGTGTTAGGGTAATGTCTTTTTTGGTTTTGGTTTTGGGGGGAGGGGATGAGTGATGGGAAGAGGGGAGGGTGATGACGGGGATTATGAGGGATGATATCATGAAATATGGGATGTAAGGAGAAAGAAGAGAAGATCAAACATACAGAATACAAAGCAGCTCCATGAATCGCCGTCTCCACAACCTGAATCGTCGCATTATCTCCCACGTTAACCGTGGTATTCGCGGGCAAGGGCACCTGTGGTAAACAGAAGGTTCCCGGGTAGGGATTTTTACTCGGGCCGACGAGTTGCATGACGGAGGTCATGGGGAAAGACATGTTAGGGGGACCGTTGTCGGGACCATCGGTGCCGAATCCGAGATTAATGTAGAAGAAGGCGGTGGCGTGGCCTTGGAACCAGCCGGGTTGGACGGCGATGGCGCCGCCGTGGATGGGCCAGAGTGTGCGGTTGGTGGTGGTGCGCATGCCGCCGCCTGGGGAGTGTTAGGGAGTGAGTTTGATAGGGGGAGATGGAGAGAGAGGAGGATTGGGAGAGAGGAGTTTGAGGGGATCGGAGGTAAGATGGAGATGAAGATGGATAGGGTATGCATATGTGAAAAGCTTGGAAAGCTTGCAAAGTAAAGTAACCATTTCAAATCCAATTCTCCAAAATTACCTCGCACGTCAAATTCCAACTCAAATCCCAAAAGTCCAATACATGAATGAAAAGTCTACTCACAAGGATACATCCACTGCATTCCATAGGGAAAGGTCTCATTCGTAATCAAATTATCACCTCTCCATCCCGGATATGTAATGACGGTATGTGCCTGCACCAAAACACTCGTCGCGATCGCCAAAAGCGTTAATATACTCGTTGTAAACATTGTGATATTGTCGATCTGTTTAACAGAAAGGGTGTGTGTAGAACGGCTCGAATGATAAAATTGGAAGATGTTGTGAAGAAATTGAATGGGTTCGTTGTATATATGTTTTCCGGATATGATATTGTGGTCGATATTTAAGCTTGTGAGGGAGGTATGCAGGTAGATAGGTTGGTCTTCAATTCAAGTATCAAACATCAAACTCTCTCTCTTCCTTTGGTCTTTATGGATAGAATTCAAGATATTATCAGAACATCACTAGATGGATGAGACAATTACTTTCCAAGAAATCCGAGAAATAGAAATGGTGCGTCGAAAGATTCAGGAAGTGTTAATATGAGGCAGAGCAAAAAAATAATCATCACCCGGACGGACCACACTTTGGACCCTCGATGAGTATTTGAATAATCCAAGTCCGCATTGTCTAATTCGCGCTGACAATGCTTGACGAGCAGATTCGATGCTAGGGGCATATGCCGAATTACCATGGGCGTTTAATGTGCATGGCCAATGAGATGCGCGAAGGAGGTGAAGGCAGAGGGAGAACATGCATGGGAGACATGGGAGCGAAAAAGAGTTATACTTTGTTTGGGATAGTGAGGATGGAAGTCTTCAGTATTGGGAGTGAGGGACGATATTGATTTGTCGACGGGATATATGCAGATGTGGGAAGAAGGGAAAGGTGTGGTGTGGTGCATTGGCCATTGATTGGATGTGGGGGGGTGAGATGGATGGGGCGAAATGGATTGTGTGAGTGAAAAACAGGGGATTCCGGCTAATAGATGATTTGATGTAAGCGCCCGGAAGATTGGCTGGATGGTTTGTGGAACTGCCGATGATGATACTATCATACTAGGTAGGGTACGAGTAGAGAATGAGTAGCTTTCTTGTATCAAGTTGTATGGATGATTTAGATATCGAATAGAATCTGGAATCTGGACTGTAGACTCTCGTGCATATGGGAAGCAGGTACAAGACATGTGATGAGAGAGGTTTGCTAGTACATAGATATAACAGATATCAAAAGGGACAACAGTAGGTAGATGATCGAATCATCGAATAATCAAATAACCAGATAATCAAACAATCAAGAATGTACTGTATTCAATTGCTTGTCTGCTTACTAGATCCTCAAAAGCACCTCATCACCCACCCAATAACAAATTCTACCGCCATCACAGTTACATCAAACACATCGAACCTACAGTAACACAACAAATGGTGACTGACAGGAAGACCTGATCCGAATAGAGAAATTGATGGTACGCAGACAGTATAATAAACGATGCATTTGGAATCAATTATGAATCTCTCACAAAGACCTGCTGTATCGATTCTGGTGATCTACCGAGTCTACATTCCCTCGATTTCAAGATGTCGAGATAGATACAGAATGCGTATACCACTTCTGCAAGGGTCAAACATCTACTCCATCCACGTCTTGCAAATCAGCATCTTGTATCCCCTTTCGTTGCGTGGAGCTCCGGTAAGGTGTTACATACCAGTGAGATGTAAACGTCGTGATCCCATCCCACGATTATGTCAAAACCGGACTTACCCCATAGAATATCATAATGCTAGACGTTCTCATGTCTTGTCTTATGGTATCACATCGGTAAGAGAACGCGCTGAGAGAAGCTGAGGTTGGGGAAGATATACCTACCTAGTAGGTAATATCTAGTATGCTTAATGTGTGCATGTGTGATTGATAGTCGGATTTATTGTATACATTGGATCATGGAAATGGAAATGGAAATGGAAATGGAAATGGAAATGGAAATGGAAATGGAAATGGAAATGGAAATGGAAATGGAAATGGAAATGGAAATGAAATGGAAATGGAAATGGAAATGGAAATGGAAAGACAACTTTCATCCTCGGCTTCTCACATCAATTTCCTAGCTACTTGGTACTTTATAGACCCCCAAACAAACTCAATCAAGTGTGAACGGACCCCAACAGATACGAATAATCATGGGGCCAGCAGCAGCTTGATTGCTTGTGATAATATCGCTTTCAAAGAGGCGGTGCAATTCATTAATCTACCTTCGTAGTGTTCTGCCATATTTTTGATTGTATCATCTGCCCCTCCATTTGATAGACTCATATCGTATCGTATCGTAGATAATCTCAGCATCTAAAAATAACCCCTGCAACACAATTTTCCCCTCCAAAATTATCCATCTTCAACATTCCCCTCCCCCAAATTCCACATTCCGTATCTATTTTATAAAAGCTGAAGACGACGGGTACGCATACTCTCCGCAGTCATCCCGCCCCGATTTCCAATTCCCAAACACATAGCCCAACCAGCGATCTGGAACCAAAAGTATTTCTTCCCGTGGCTGACTGTGTTGTACCACGAGTCTACAAACCACCCCAGGCGTTTGCCTTTCTTCACTCTTCCACGTTTGCGCAGTGGGTTACACTTGGTCATACCCGACGGGCTGAAGCTTACTTGTCTGATCGCTTGATACGGACGGGGTTCCTGCGAGATTGCTTACGTTACGTTGGATTTTGAGGTTCTGGGGTTGCGCGAGAAACGGGTAGGGTAGGATAGGATAGGATAGGAACGAAACAGACAAACCAGCAATGCCGCATACGAATCGCAAAAAGAAGAGTGGAGCTAGGGACACCGGAGAAGAAGCGGAGAAGACGAAAAAGATTGCGCAGTCGACTAAGAGGAAACAGATAGAGGATGGAGAGGGCTGGACCCATGTTGTGGGTGGAGGGAAAAAGACGGGAGCTGCAGAGACCTGGACGCATGCGGGAGATTTTGTGAAAGATGGGGTCGCGTATATTGAGCGCTCGATGGAGGAGATGCAGACGGATTTGGAAAATTATAGGAAGCAGTGGGAGGGTAGTGAGGCAGCTGGTCAATTGAAGAAGATTTTACATGGGAGGAGTAAGGTGAACAGTGTAGTTTGTTTGGGACTGGGAAGTTTGCAGAGTGCGAGGAGAGAGGGGAGGAGGAGTAGTTATACTCAGTTGGCCGCTTTGATGATGATTATCGAGGAGTTTGGTGAGTTGTGTTTGGAGTCGCTGGTGAGAGATCCTAGGACTAATAACATTTTAGGTGGTATGGGTGAGGATAAGATACAATGCATATTTCAAGACCCTCAAAATACTGAAGGCGACAAGGAGTTCTTCACATCTTTGGGTGGAAAAGTAGTGAACGATCCTTTGGCATTTGATCATATCAAAGAGGATACTCTTGTGTATGCAATACATTGCTATGGACCAGTTTATAAAACTATCAGTCAGGGACCTCGACCTGCAGTTCTCATAGGAACAGATGTGGATAACTTTTCAAACTTGTGGTTGTAAGTTATATGGCATATATTTATTGGCAGATGTTGACAATTCGCAGATCAAAAACGGAAACCCTCGAACAACATCTAGATGATATGATCAAAGATTGCGAGATCATAAATTTCCCACAACTTCGACATGATTTCTCGGATACAAAAATATATTGGCGGAATAAACCAACTGTTTGAAAGGGGGGGGTAACCGAAGTCGAACATTCACTAGCGGCGTATTTCAAATATGCCAGAAGATTTATAGTATAACATCAATTCAGATCAACCAATGATACCTATCTCAATTGATCTCACTAGACTTCACCACCGTACCAAAAGCATCCGCCAACTCCGCCAAAACCGTCTTGACCAACTCCTCGGCCTTCACTCCCGGGATATCTCGATCGCCAATCGCATCCTCCACAAACAAAACCTCATACCCCTTCTCAGCCGCCTGTCTCGCCGTCGTACTCACACACACATGCGCCATGTATCCCGTCAATACCAGCTTCGATTTTCCCGTCTCTTTAATATACGCTTCCAAATCCGTTCCGGTAAAGGAACCAGGATGTTGCTTCACAATCACCTTCTCGTCGTTCTTGGGCGTGAGCTCTTCGAATTCCTGGGCAAGCTCAGTGTCGGGTGTGAAGACGGGAGCGCCCGCAGGCACTTGGTGCACGATGTGCGCGAGCGAGCCGTGGGCGGCGCGGTATTTTTCGAGGAGCGAGGAGATGGCTTTGCGTGAGGAGGATACTTGGGAGACTTTGAGATGGCCTTGAGCGTATCTGTGAGTGGAGTGGTTAGTAGATTTTTATGGTGGGGGAGTGGAAGATGAATGGATAGTTTAAATATGAAAGAAGAGATATCAAAGAAGAGAATGAATTGAAATAGATGAGATTGATATTGAAATTGAAATTGATGATGTTGGTATTGAAATTGATATTGAAATAAATTAAAATGCATACTCATTCTGCGCATCAATAATGATTAATACACTATCCTGCACCGAAGCAGTAGATGGCGGTACCCCAATTAGTTCGCGGAATGCTTTGGCTTGGGTTGTCATGGTGTATGTGGATGTGGATATGTAATTGTATGTGTTTGTAGAAGAATATATGTATGTATGTATAGAGGGAGGAATAGATGGGTAGATGGGTAGATGAATGATATTCCGAGGTAGATATCAGGAGACTACGAGGGCGTGTCTTTGATGAATGCCGGGCTGAAATTTAAGCGAATTTCCTTCCCAAAATTATGCTTTATTCTATATATTTATAAATAAATAATAATTCAAATATTAATTATAAAAATTAAAAATTTGAATTAAATAAAGAAAATTAATAAATAATTAATTTGATAATAAAATTATTGATTTTTGAATTAAATTGATAATAAAATAATATATAGAAATTTGATTCTTAAAATAAGAATTATTTATAATAAAAAATTTAAGAATAAAAATTCAATATAAATTTTGATTTAATTGAAAACTTTAATAAAAAAAATAAAACTATATTATTAAATTTTCAATAAAAATTTATTACTTTTATAAAATTTCAAATATATAATAATATTGATTGATTTAATATTGAATTCTAAAATGGGTGATTTTTGGTGT
>PQXL01000390.1:0-38444 GCA_004916875.1 Botrytis galanthina
AAGGTGTGTATACACATAAAGCATATAGGGTTAGAATGGAATTGTATTATTGTCTACCCTCTTCGTATGAAGGGGGCATTTGCTATGCTATATACACGTCCTACCCCACATCGCACTTCGATGATGGAACTTCTTCGTCTTTGGACTTGACTTTGTGATTGACGCTTGAAGACAGGGTCCCCGTTTGCTTCCAATGCTAATAATAGTGATGTGAATAAAGAGAAGCCTCTGCGTCTCGTTATTCCACCTAAAATGTTTCAAAATTGAATGCTCACTCCAGCTATCATAACACATCAATTGGACAAAACCGGAAATATCCAATGGTCCTGTCGTCAAAGGCGTACGACAATAAAGTGCTAATGCAATTCGATGTGCCGATTACTTTACGCACAGACATGAACTACCCGATTCGAGGGATTCTGTTCGATTGGCTATAGAGTTATCACGCCAATGAGGAAATGCCTTCTTGCTTGAAGGAGTAGGTAGCATGTTGAGGTGCAAAACAGACAGGAGGGGATGAGGCAACAAGGACGAACATATTGTTGCACTTGTTTCATCCGTATGTCCGCGTTTTTTTCCCGGTTCGGATTGTTCAGTGTCTTCTAACTTGCGTCTCCGAATGACCGCGTGTGATCTCCGGACTCCTAGTTTGCTTCTAATGCCAGTAGTGATGTAAACAAATAGAAGACTTCACTATGCTTTATTTTGTGATTGTCGAGATGGGCCGTTTGCGTAAATCGCTGAACCATTATCACTTCGATATTCGACATCTGTATTCAGATAATAGATCATTAACGCCTTGCCCAGCGTACGAAATCTATAAGGATGTGTATGACATCCTTTACCAAGACTACCATCCCAAGTGTCTCCTTCACAATATGAAAGATACGTTCCATTTGTGTCGGTTCCCTTGGGGCATCCGAAGCAGTTAGATTGTTCGGCATTCTGCAAGGGACCCTTCACCCAAAACGAGCTGATAGTGTCGATATGGGTGTAAAAATCGAGGATATTCCTGATTTCCATTGCCAGAGGTATCCCTCATAGCATTGATTAATTCGTGAGCAGTACCGAAGAACTTGGACCTCATTGTATGCTGGATTATACCGGCTGAAGATGTTATCGGTTTGGAGAGACGAACAGTACATCTGGCTCGACCATGGCTCCCTTGTGGATTTAGTTCGAATAGAAGGCTGCCGGCAGGTTGGTCGTCTTTAAGATGCTCGTCAACTGTTTTCGACCCCAAAGCATGTATTGGCGACAGGCTCTCTGAAGAGTGACTGGGTCATTGAATGCTTTTAAATAGAATCCCGCCGATATTATAGCGGGTTAATGCCGATGGACATAATTTGTCCTAAGTTATGACGTCTGTATGTGATTCTCTTCCCAACTCAACATCCTGGATTACCTCTACTGGTCTTCCGAATGTCATCCAAATAATAATCATCCCCAACGATTGTACGAGGACAAAAAACCCGGGTGTCCTTATCCCCGGATATGTTGTCGTCAGCGCCCAGTAGCTCGTTTCGTATACAAAAGTTATGATTGCAAGTGCAACCTTCTTCTCGTATTCCATCCATAGAATGGCCGCAAAAGTTTCCAGGATTCTCTCATTTCTTCGATCAGGAGCAATGCGAGGAGGAGGCGGAGGACGGCAGCCTTTGCCAGCACGCGGACGATCGGATCGTACGCACCGAATTCCATGATCTCTCCACTTACAATTCCCACAGCTATTGCCGAAATAGCCAGGCACACAACGACAATCCGGAAAAGGTGTCAATCCACGCCGACGACACTCCTCACAAGAATCCTCGAAAAGAATCCCCCGCTGGCACTCTTGCGACTATGTTTCTATATGAAACCATTGTGCTTGTATTGACGTTCCTCGTTGACTTGCTCTCAAGTCCGATAGACATAATGTGTCCTAAGGGATGACGTCTGTATATGATTGAAGTTCCTCGTTGACTTGCATTGCCTTAGTGAGGGAGGTATCGCTACCTAAATGGGCAGAGAAACTATCCATGAACATAAGAACGTAACCGCCAACAAAATGTTCCTCTTCTTCTGGAAGATGTCTTCGTATGGATAAGATCTTTTCCAATCATTCAACAATGACTTCTCGTGTAGCGTAGCCAATTTCGTTGAAAATGAGGAAGATATTAGAGGGGCACTGAGCTTGTTCAGCAGCTTCTTCTGCAGCAGTGAAATCTAAAGATCTCTGAAAGATAATAACTAGCTTTACCCAATTGCTACCGTCCACGCATATCGTAACCATAACGGAAGAGGATTTTGAATGAAAATCTCTATCACTAGGTTTAACTGCTGGTGCACTAGCTTGTATAAAGCATTGCCCGGGGTTGATGGACATCTTATATGAAATATAGTTGATGTTGAATGTGTTATGCGGAGGTTAAATAGAGGGTATTATCCAGAGATATAGTTGTGGCCTTTGATTGGAGAATATAATTTGCGATGATATCTATGTGCGAAGAGTTCCTTATTCGTTGAGGAAAGTTGTTGCAGGATATACGGGCTGGTGGACGAATGACGTATACTCCACTCTCTAGAATGGCTATGCCACACCAGATCAGTAGATGCCGTAGGAAGTACCCAAGAATGGCCGACTTGTGGTTTAATGTTCCATTTAGGCAGGAGTATCTAAACATTTCCGCCTTCGCCGAGTTTCGCAAAACGTGACTCTCGTGCCACGAGGAGAAGTGGTGAATAAGGAATCCAATTGGTAGATGACTATCAATTGGTTAGTACACAAGCTTGAGAATTGTTCATTATTGAAGAAGGAATAAAAATAATACGTACTTCCAGATTGCCTATCGTCACACTAAATCTACTACAATGAGGCTGAAGCTCCACGATATTGACCCAGAGTACGAGTTATCGGGCGCCGTAGCCGGGGAAAGCATTTCTGCCAGTCTTTCAAGACGGTGGGAAACATGCTCGACAATGCGATGTCTCGAGCTCACGGTAGCCTGAAGCGTGATGAAGAGTTGAAACCGTCCTGGGAATATCTTCTAGAACAACAAAATAATGGCATAGTCCGATGCTCCAACTAAGGAAACATTGATGTGATTCTGAGAGAAGGTGCCAGCCACGATTGGCAGAAGTCCCGATAGGACGTTCTGGGTCAGAATTTGCACTGAGCCTTCTTTGGATAGAATTGTGTGAAGTGGAAGCTGGCCAACACCTCACACACGACTCAACGAAGAACTAGCCTTTTTATCAACAGCAGGCCAGCTGGTAGTACCTGTTGACAAGATTAGTCCTGGATCTCAAATGAACAATGTGAGGAATGACAAACTGCATGACTTCTACTTCATAATACCCATCAAGCTGTTGATCTTCCACACGTTGAGAGAATATCCCGTAGAAAACTAATTGAAATTGAAAATGCTGTCTGATATGAAAAGGTAAATTAAGGTTCTCAATGCAAGTATGAGACTGCGATTGTTGTCAAAGGTAAAGACTGAGATACAATGTGACTTTTGCGGTCAACAATGACCTTGGAATGATGGAAGATTGGCGTGCCATTCCTTGCGTGAACAGTAAACATAATTGAAGAAGGACAAAAAAAATTATAACTTGGGTGATGAAGTAGATTATATAAAACTAAGGTCTGATGTACTTATCGCCGAGGCTTAGCATTTGAGTGCCGTTTGTAGTCACGGCACTTTCGTACTTACACAAGGATGCACTTCAACTTTTTGGATGGTGTTACATTGTACAGTACGGACTTACGTATCTCGTGTAACCTCATGAGGCAAAAATGCCGCGGATGATTTGAAAATTTGTTGTCAAATGCGAGGAGGTGACTACTTTGGGAACTCAATACATAATCCTGATGCTATGGTCCGTGGATTCAAAATCCTCATCTCAAATTCGCTCAGAGATTTGTCGAGACAGAAGGTGTGGTATGACAAAGTAAGGCTTTACTAGGGCCTTGAATGTAGACAAACGAAAGGTTGTAACATACACGATGGGCCGGATGTCTATGCGGCGGGGTAATAACTGCTGTGATACCCGAGCTCATTTTTTCTCTTGACTTGAGTCCTGATTTAATGACGTGTCATAGTTGTCAAGGCTGGTAATCCATATCTTACCATGAAAAAGCCATTTCCATTGAGGGGCTCGACTAATCCGGCGACATACGCGAAACTCCCTCACGCGTGTTCCCGTGCCCCTACATTCACAACCCAGTCCGGTACAAATCAACCGGAGTATATTTCCCATTTTGAAAGCTCGTGGAACATGAAGTTATGGTCCATATTCCGGTTTACTCGTCCGAGTAGATCCTCTTCCCACATACTGCATGCCGGCAACGCGTAATCGAGTGATTACGACTTCGGTGAGCTAGGCATCAACAGCCACTCTCTCTTGAGAGGCATGTATCCGTGTGACGGTCCGAATACAGGTATCCGTTAATCTAATAATGATTAAAAAACCCCTCATTTGTAGCCTCACGTCTACCTGGACGGCTTCTTACCGATTCGAATATTTTTTCCTTGTTTTGATTCATAGTCGATCTGCAAGATCGACTTACTTGGTCTCGGTAAAGCCGGTTGTTTTTTTCTTCTGCCGGGTGGGTTTAGTTGCCCGTTTGTTTAGGGCTGTATCACACTAAATTCTAGTAAGTGACTAAGGAGTGAAGATCACGCCACTTAGTGTGATGTAGCTCCCAAATTCACGTGATATGATAGTGACATCGATTTTGTCACAACCAGTCCAGTTTATTCAATTTGATTGATTATGTCATGTTGAACTTATGATTAAGCATCTTTCTCTCACTGGAATATCGAAATCCTTAACTATATGTCATAAGTTCAAATGGCAAATTCAGCTCTGTGTACTTTGCGACCAGAGTACTAGCCCTCCTCTGAAAGATTCACATAATTGGGCTTTTTATTTTATGGAACTAGTTACGTATGGAGATTTCCTAGTGTTTGAAGCTTGGGAAAGAAAGTGTCATGCCGATATTCTTAGAGGAGTTCTTGGCATTCCGGATAACATCATGTGTACGCCCCAAATGTTGAACCATATAGTTACTTTTGTCACATAATAATATGTTATGACCTGGAGCCTTGGGCGCTGTCATTATGGCAGAGGGGAAGTGAGCTCCAAAGCAACGTTTACGATAGACACTAGAATCTATGTCTCCTTTTACCACCACAAACATTAGTACCAGATGTTACTATGACGAAGTGGCATATGAGATAGGGATGACTTGAACTCAAAAGTCCTCTGTGCATAACTGAAAAGGGCACTTGGTGTGTGTTGTAGAGCATGCGCGAGACTCATATTGCCGAGGTTATTGCATTTGTGTGCCATGAGAGGCTATCTGTTTGCGATTAAGCTATTGTATCATTCTGATAAATCATGAATATTCACGTTGAGTTATTCCATCTGAGCTTGAATATTGAGCTCTAATTGACCATTTTAAATTTCAACAACGAAGTCTCAAATTCACACTCTATTCAAACATTAAACTCTGGTTGACCAATTAAAGTCCATTCTCGTCCTATGCAAGATTGACACCATAAATGATATTTTGGTAGGGGTGCTAACAGCTACTTCGAAGTTGAATGGCCCTTTTCCTCGCCATCTGATGGAAATTCTGTCTCCGCCCACTCCAGAAAATGATTGGAATGCTCGAATGGAAAATCATAGTCAAGCTTCTTCAATCTATGTCTCATGACCAGTCCAATCGCACCCTCTTCATCCTGGTTCCACTTTTTCCTGCCCCATTGTTTGTCCGTCTCCTCGGGTTCTCGGAAAGTGCAATGCGCGAAGTCCAGCATGACAACGCGATACCTATTCTGCATAGATTGCCTCGTGACCATGATGTTTGAAGGCCTCACGTCCTCGTTTAGAATTGAATAATCGTCAAGAAGCCGTACAACTCGCACTGCCTCGTGGCAAATCTCCCCCCAAGACTTCCTTGGTGCCTTTGTTGGCAAATCTGACAATGTATACCCATCGATGAGCTCCATCAAAACACCTTTTATCTCGAAGAATTTGGTAGCATCGTCTAGAATTGTGTCCAGTGCCGTGGTTGCTCGCAATGTGACTCTTGACAACAGTTGTGGGATCTCCTTGCCCTGCAAGCGTTTCAGTCTTTGATACACAGTCGACTCAGCCTCATACATATCAAGACACAGGTCGTAAAGATAAGTTTCGTTTTGCCCCATGTTCCAGCCTTCCTCAGGTTCCTCAAAGTCCTCATCGTTTCTCAGTCGATCTACGAACTGTGAAGCATCACCACTCTTAACGCATTCAACAAATGCCGTCTCTTTAGCAACAGTTGACGGGCCGATCTTGTAATCAGATCGGAGTTGAGACGCAAATCGTCGGTCAAAAACTTTGAGCACGGCCCGTTTGTTGTTCGGCTGATTCAGTAACTCCACTTCCATCACACAGGAGAGTGTTGGTGGCTCGAAGAATCTGATTATCTTGCAAGAAATAGTATCTCCATCGGATTTTGTATCTGATCTGTTTTCCGATTGCAGCTCCAAGATCGTTCCCTCGGTATAGATGCGCCTCGATGTTTGTTAGCTAGTGAGAACAGTCTTCACGCCGAGTTGACTCACTTTATGTCTTTGTCCATTTATAACAATGATAATTGACCCGTGAAGTATGGCTTTCTCGAAATCTCTGTTTAAAATAGTCGTAACAATTGAAGAAATAAAAGTTTGTTTCCAGTTTCGATAGAGAGTCCGTCCTAAATAAGGCGATTCGTGAGGCAGTGAATGAGCATGATAAGCTGATCAGATTGCCGCTTTAACGATTATGTGTGGACGCTTTAAGGAATTTGTTCGAGGTGAATTTGATCTTAGATTTCCAAGGTTATCACCGCAAAATCATAAAAGCCAGCAAGAATATTCGAAGTGTGCTGAGCGATAGTCAGTCCATTTCGAAGAAACCCTTGTACCATGTCCTTCGGTACGGCTAAACATAAATGCATAGAGGTAAAAGCAGAAGCGTCACCATTGCAGGATGAACTACTTTCACACCCACAATGTTATTTTCACTTACGAAATAATTCAAACCCATTGGTAGTGTTATAAATCTGGGAATTGAGATTCGTCTATGCCAAGCTGCCAATCATAGTCTCCCTTGCCACCTTCCCCATTTCCCGTACTTCTCCGATTTCTCCTTTGGAGCCTTTTCCTCATCCCTCCAGGATACTCATCTTGAGTCGTTCTTTGAACTTTGTCGAATTCACTGTTGCTATCCATCATTTCTAACAAGCAAAGTTGCACATCTTCATCCTCAGTCAAGTTGAGCTTCTTTGCCAGCTTACTGATGACTTGTGCTGATGAATTCGAGGATCGCTTCAATATCGGAACTGCGTCGAAGAACACTTGTTTCAAGGACTTTTGATAGTCAGGAACCAGCTCATCATTTCCACAGTCACTAACAAGACCACGTATTCCATATACAAAATCTCGAGGCTCTGTGGCAATGAAACTATCCAAGCATATGTCCATACACTGGCCCAGCCGGAAGAGTTGTCCTCTTTGTGCCCAGTATCTAAACATAGTGATATGTCGGACCGCCAAAATTTCTTTTACCTTATCATTCCAAGCATCCCCATGGTCTCTAGATCTCGCCAAATTCTTTAAACCTTTGTCAAATATATCACCAGGGACATTCCTACTACCACAGCATACTAGATATTCTCGACCGAGGCATATTTCTTGCATCATCCAGACTCGGTGCCAGTATGATCTTTGACACAAGGCCAAGAGTGCTGCGCGCCAATTCTTACGATTTTGATGTCGTGATTCGGCAATTTGTCTTTCCCCTACACGGGCACTTTCCATTGTTTTCAGGATCTCTATCGCAAGATCACTATCATCTTTCGCAAGACCTAACCAGAGAATGACTCTTTGTGCTCTCTTGTAAATTGTTTTCATGATGTGTACCTGACGATTTCTTTCCAGATGGTCGGATTGATTGATACATAGAGCATCAATCCAAATATACCGGTCTTTATCTACAAACCTCAATTGTATGAGAGCATCGTATAGGTTCTTTCGAATTCGAAATTCGCAACCATCCACAAGAATGATCGGGTCATCGCTACTGGCTACTTTCCACTCATATGACAATGCTTCATATCTTATCGCACCCGAGGGATCTTTCAGGTCTACGTGGAGGATCGAACTGTTGATGGGAGAATCGCCAGAACCCCCACTTAGAATGAAAATTCGAATTGCCGCTGGTTTGTCAAGATCTAGAGGCTCATATTCAAATGTCGAAAATGTCTGTTCTTCGGCCATCATGAAATGTCTATCTGACTCAGAGAATTCATATTATATGTGAAATATAATAATTTATGAGCCGAGCAACTCCAGAATCACGTGTGTCGTTTCTTATCGCCAAATCAGGATACACTAATGCACGTATATTTTGCGGTTAGCAGCCAATCAATTGTTTCCGGGAATTTAATCAGATTGACAGGGGGGAGATCGGATTAGAACAACCATGTCTTTCGACTTCACCTCGAACACTAAAGATTTGCCGTATAAAGGTTTGACGTTCACGATCTTATAATCCCGACCCAAAAAATTGGCCATCCTCCAATCTTTTCTGGTGATTTGTGAAGTAATTCTCAATTTGCATAGATATATCATTTTATCGGTTTTCCCTGTTCAACAAGTATGTATGTCTGCTCACTCCTCAAGTTCCCCGAGGAATTCTGCCATGAAGTCCGAATTGTGATTATCTGGACTTTCGAAAAAATGAATATACTTTCCACCCAATCTTTCTCCCATTTATGGTCTTTTTCTTTCAAAGGTAAGCAAGCAAGCAATTGAGAGCAGGTAACAGAGGGCAAGCTTTCACAAAATGACTCTCTAGAAAATATATATTTTTCCTTGACAATACCCATACCTCATTAGTTAGTATCTATCGACATGGCGACAATCGTGACAACATAGTTTCTCTGACGTGCCGTAGACAGAAAGTCTTGATCGTCTTAACTTTCTCATGGTGAATAGTGTATTTTCGGAATGAATTCTCGGGATGTCTTCCCAATTAGTCTGTTTAGGTTAGGCCCGGGTCGCTAATTACTTCGCATCAAAATCCCACAAATCTTTCACTTCTACGATTACTTTACGACAAACATCAGTAGAAATAACTCAATACTTTGTATCATTCATTTACTCAATTCAATCTAGATAGAAGCAACCGAGTTCGAGGCTGAATCGAGTACGCGAAACGCACGAATTGAATTACATGATGGATATGTGCAATATAAAGAAGATATCCATTCTAACTCTGGCAGAGTGTTCGAGTTGGATAGAGTGATAGTATCATTTAGTTATAGAGTTTGTCTTTCTAGGAAATTCCATGGTATCGCTCGTCTCTTCTTTCTCAGCTATTTCTTCGTGCTCATTTGGCACTGAATTTGACATCGCGCTTGAGTGAAGTTTTCTTTGAATATTGCTGTGCGTCTCAATTTCTAGACCACCATATCTACAGGTTCTCTATGGTCTGCCTTTTCAAATCTCTTTATATTTCACCAATTAAATATCATTATGAACACTTTTTTGCCATCAGGTACACGAGAATCAGTCATATTCTCAGCAAGGTTATGATTTAAGTTTCTCGTACGATGACTCAAGATTCGTTTCCTTTCTTGCGTGGTAGATCTGAAACATAATGTCATAGTGATAGTTTCATCTTGCAACACTCTATTATCTCCAACCCATTCTATGTAAAAAGTGATAAATCTTTGTAAAATTTTGAATTATCTTCTCAACTTCTGGATTTATTTGGCGAGTCCCTCAACCGAGATGATGAACTGATATTTGTATCGTTGCTAATTGCTCTCTGTTCGCTTTTGAATCGTGTTACTATCTCTCCATTGCATGAGGACTCTCATTTCTGTCTGGTTCTATCGAGTTTAGGGCTAGTTTCTTGTTCTAAAAATAGGTGGCAGGAGGTATTCGTCTTAGATTCGCGACATCCCGAGACTTAGATATACGGCTCTATATGTCTATATTGATAATTAACAAATGTGTCTACGGCGTTTGGTTGAGTTCTCTTGCTTCTTTGATTATTGCATTGAGCGTCATTAACTTCGATATACATGGTTCAGACTTTAGAGACTTCGAGTCATGAGTCAACACCCGCAATATTTTCAATTGTCCTGTCTATAGAGCGAATTTAAACCATGGAAATGTTTAAAAGCATGTGGAATGCTGAATATGAACGATTTTTTTCATCTAATATCTCAATCTTGAACTTGTCAGTTGCTTAAGGACATGAATCAACTTCACAACTTAGATTATGTGGCATTCAGTACTGAACATTTTGATGTGTATTTTGTATTTGATAAGTAGAATCGAGTGTAAAAACATCACAAGGCAATAGTTTTTGTATTTTTGGTCCCTCTAAAAGATGGAGGAACGTGAGTTAATATCATCCCGTAATTGAGGAAAGTGCAATTATGCCATGTCTTGTCACTCCTATGTACCTGCCAATTGACTGAGCTTCGTACCCCATTTCCGTAACTACTCGTAATGACATTTAGTATTTCAAGGCTCAACATACTCAACATGGATTCACATTGACCTTTTCATTTCGCATATCCTCGTGGGAATAACTCAACATGTGATCTAGTATCCCCTTCTATTTCATATTCAAAAATATGTTCGATTTCTACCAAGCACGTCCACTAAGCATCTTTAAGATCGATCCAGACTACAACCTATGTGTAATATATTGAGTAGCGTTGCCGTGAAAACTTCCATTCTATCCTCAGTAACCAATCCTTTCACTTGGAGTGTCTTTTCAAGAGGATCTACATAATTCAACTTTACGGATATTCTCGTTAACCAATCCTATCCCTTACAATATTTCATCCCATTTTCTAGGGGGTATTTTATATAATACTATCGCTTAGAGTACACTTTTACATGTCTAAAGGACCATTACCTGGATTTTGAAGCCGCAAAATTCCGAAATCCCCCTCATGCAGTACACTTTAACCAAGTTAAGCCATGTATGTCTTGTTTGCTCAAAATTCAGAAAGCGCACTAAAAGGTTTGAAAGAATTATTTTGCCTATAAGTATCAGTGTCCCCCCCTCTCTCAGAACTTTTTCTTCTTCTTCAGTATGCGAGTTTACTTGGGGTCAGCTTTGTCTGATAGGGGGTAGTGGCCCAAGTACACTTCAGCATGCTCAACGTAAGTGTCAGCTCCAACTACCCACGAGTTAATTTTTTCTTTAGAATTTCGATCCCGATCGAGAACGAGAACGACCGCGATAATATGGAAGGGAGGATAAAGGTTGGGCGGGTGAACATGGCCTCATATCGTACAGGCGGGAGATGGGCTCGTCTCTGCAGGTCAAATGCGATGTGGGTGGGAGGGGTGGTAAAGGAAGGGTGGTAAAGGAAGGGTGGTAAAGGAAGGGTGGTAAAGGAAGGGTGGTAAAGGAAGGGTGGTAAAGGAGGGGCTGGTGAAAATGGCCCCATATCGTACAGGCGGGAGATGGGCTCGTCTCTGCAGGTCAAATACGATGTGGGTGGGAGGCATTGTTTCTCTGGCTTTTTAGCTGGGATTCGAAGCCTATGATATAATTCAGACGAACTACACACTTGGCCTTGTGCTACTGTGTGAACTCTAGTAGAAAAATTCAAGGGAAATTGGGTTTTAGTGTGGATTATGCTTGTGTAGTACGCATAATTGATTTGTTAAAATTCCTGCTGCAAAATTTATACAACTGAACTAACCTATTTCAAGCGAATTATTGCTGAATATATGTCACTTACGGTTAGCTTCACGGATGCTTCGGGAGTTCGGAAGTCTAATTAAAAATGACATTATACTTGAGACGAGCTATAGATAAGAAACAAAACTTCGATGTCCAACGAAGCTCCGAGATCACTGTAGTTCATCTGCTGTAGCTCAATGAATGTCATTCAACTCTGATAAGAACATGAGGAGTGTTGGCTACGTTTGATTGAAGCAGTTGTAGAGCATAATTATCAAGCCAAATCACTAATTTGCGATAGCGTCGACTATAGATGTATGTATTAGCCACGTGCTTATAATTGTCGAGAAAGACGTAGATTAGTAAATAGATTAGACATTTTTCAAGCGAAGGGATGCTCCCTATAACACTAATGAAAGACCTTATCGATACAGTAAATTATAAATACTCAAGTCTATTGAAATCTACCAGTATTTAGTTAATTAACTATCTAAAGATTGCAGCGATGATAATACGAAGTTGCGAGTCAATGAAATTCCTTCAAAAATGAAATTCTCGCTAAACTTTATTTTAAGGTTTTAGGGGGAACGTGGGGCAATTCTAGCGATGGGGTAGGTGCGGGTCGCATCAACTAGGTCCAGCCTTTCGAATAAATGACACATCATTGTAAGCTAATGTGAATCTACGAGTTAAGGTATAAAACGTTTTGTCTAGCTAGTACATATCATCTGCGACTAGTACATGATGTTCTAGTAAATCAAATGATAATAGCGCGACTAATTGTGAGTCAGATATCGTGATAGCAATACAGCTGTAAGTTTTCAGGCATTATTATTGTACTTACAAGAAACTTCTGTACATGTTCATAGTTCAATCAACGTCGGTCTGTCTCCTCGTAACACAGCACATCGAGGTCACCAACTAGAACCTCTCAAAGTTCACACGAGCACAGACCACCATTAACATATCTTCCTCGATCACCTGAACAGAAAGATTAAATGCTGACAGATTACGCTTATATTCCATTTGATTTCTGAACGCCGATTATGCAGTCATTCCGATATCCTTAACTAGAGCATGATTAACTCCTTATCCGAACTCCGCTTCATTGATAAAAACTGCCCAGATATTGAGAAATACAATTGCCAGCAACGAATGGCTTCATGATTTTATAGCTTATAAGAACGGATCGAGCTGTCAGAACTTCCACAATTCATCTTCAGAGTTGCTAATCTTTATCCTCCGTTTTTTTGTCTTAGTACCACCCAAAATGAATTCCACCCATGAGAACTACGGAATTGTCAAAACAGCTGTTGGAGAAGCAAGCTTGCAGCCAATTCCCATCCCACGACTTCGGGATGATTACATTCTCGTCAAGACAATTGCCGTTGCAATAAATCCTACAGATTGGCAAACCGTAGATGAAAAGTCCAGTCCAAGGACAAAAGGCCCCACGCTTTAGGATGTGATTTTGCGGGGATTGTGGTTGAGATTGGCAGGGGTGTGGAGAAAGAATGGAAGAAGGGGGATAGAATCGCGGGAATGGCACATGGAGGTTCGTCTTTCTTATAGTGAAATTAATCTGTTTGACAAGTGCTGATATTAACATAGGAAATGACATTGAGCCTGAAGATGGAACATTCGCAACATATATTGTAGTCAAAGGCGATGTCGCATTTCATATTCCGGAAAATATCAGTTTTGAGGAAGCTGCATCACTGGGCGTTGGAGTCACTACTGTTGCGTTGGGATTCTACAAGTATTTGTCTTTGCCCCTCCTGAAATTTCCGCTTTCTACATTCAATCCTGAGAGTGAATTCCCGATTTTGATTTATGGAGGAAGCTGTGCAACTGGAACATTAGCTATTCAGTTTGCGAAGTTGTGAGTTCTACCTCCCCAGCTACTATGCATTGATAACTAATAGACACCATGAAAGATCCGGGTTGCAAATAATCACCACGTCGTCACCGAGGAACTTTGGGCTATTGAAAAGCTTAGGTGCAGATCATGTTTTAGACTATGTAAGAAAAGATAACTTCTGACTTTAGACTTCCCTGAATAGTGCTCAGCTTTGCTTTGAAGATTGGATATACATCTGGATTGATCAAACCCCAAGATGGCATGCTAATATCATCCAGCATGATCCCAACTGCGGAGCCGAAATTCGCTCGCTTACTAAATACAAACTTCACCACGTCTTCGATACAATAGCCACCCAATCTAGCGCTCAAATCTGTGCCGATGCGCTGTCCACTTCCGGCAAAAATATCTATGTAAATCTCATGGGTATTGAAATGCCCAGAGATGACGTCAAGAATATTTTCTTTCTCGGATACTCGGTCACTGGCGAAGAGTACGAAATCGAAGGAGAAGTATGGCCAGCTGCACCTGAAGATTTCGAACTCGGAAAAAGAGCTTTTGTGCTATTGGAAAGATTATTGGAGAATGGGCTGATTAAGAATCATCCGGTGAAGATAATGCATGGTGGCTTGAATGGGATTTTAGAAGGGATGAGAGAGATGAAAGAGGGAAATGTAAGCGGAGAGAAGTTGGTTTATAGCGTTGGGGAACCTTGAGTGTAAATTATGGATGACTATTTGTCTAGTTGCCCAAGGTTTAAAAGGGCTTTTTCACAATAAATTACCTGAGATGTGCGTACTTCTGGATGTGTACGCAAGTCAATCTGGTGATTGTGGTTGCATATCTTGAGGGTAATTCGACTGACAGCGCCACAAAAAGTCGATAAAGTAATGTTGACATTGTCTATATCCACTCATTTAATCTTCTCTTTCACTCTCTGAATTTCAATCTAAGAATAAACCATTGATAGTTTCTCCTACGGGCGAATTTTCCTCAATTTATTTAATAATCCCAGATTAATTGACACGAAACATTCATTTGTCGAACCGAAACTTGCTTTATACATTTCAATGTATCACTCTCCTTATAATCTTAAATAAACATCAATATTGTTTTGTCCTCGGTCGATTGTTTTCCCTGATTCGATGCAGAACTATTCACATAACCCACCATACTTCAAGATGACTAATTATCATGTTCGATCATGGAGATATGATATCTTATAAGTTAGAATGTCTCTTATACAAGAATCTCTCGTAAAGAATGATTGCACACAGCCTCCAAGTGAAGTTTTAACCATCTTTCACACAGAACAGAAGTGTGACAATCTCGAAATCTGATCTCCTTCCAAAACTTAAATAAAATTCAATATGCAAATATATCCTGAATGAAAACCAAGTTCCCTCAACATTCAATACCATCTTATACGATTCCAACACTCGTTTGTGCCATTTCAATCTGACACCTCCTGTGAATGATTCACCACCTAATGGGTACCTAAGAATCATCGACAAATAATCTCCATATATCTTCCACAATTTTATCATGTGATGCTTTAGTCAAAATTTTGACAACGTTTGTGCAAGCCTGCCTTTGGTAATGTTTTGGATGCAATTCCTTGAGCACCTTTTCAGCCTTATCCAATGCGGTAAGCCCATTATTGTTCGGAATGGAACAATCTGCACCTAGTGATAAAAGAAGCAACACAAGATCCGTAAGAGCCCTCGAGTGTGAACGAGCAACTGTAATATTCAGCGCAGTATTCCCATCAATATTCTGTGCGTTAATAGGCGTTCCGAAATTGACAAGTGCTGGCAACAGCTTATCCAAATTGTCGCCATTATATACAGCAATATGTAGGGCTGTACGTTGAGAATTATCAACCGCCGCTATGTCTACGCCCTTCCGTATCAAATATTCAATAGTATTTTCGTAGTTTGGGGCATCGCCATAGTAGAGTCTCGTATTCTCAGGATATCCCTTAGCTAGACAGTGTATAAGTGTAGCTCCTGAAGAATCTTTGGCCAAAACATCTGCCCCGAATGAACAAAGAGCATCTATGATGGGGTTATTGCATTCTAATACAGCAACTTTTAAAGGTGAAAGGTCTTGAATTTCCAGTCCTTCAACACTCTCAACAGAAGGGATAACGCTGTTGGTCTCACCATTTGGATTGGCCCCGTAACGAAGTAGAAACTGGACTATTTCTTCTAGACGATCCCGAACAGCTATGCCAAGAAGACTGTGACTGTCGTATAGATATATAAACTGTTTCGTGAGCTGGTCGTTGACTTTTACTATGCCATAGTCAAGTAGAATCTTTGCGACTTCAATTTGTGAGGTGTGGAAAGCTTCGATAAGACCCATCAAAAAAATGTCGTGCCCGGGGCTGCCTCTTTGATAGTAGTCACTAAATCTGCCGAGAAATTGTTTGACAATCATGACATGTCCTCCCTTAGCTGCCAATTCCAATGGATAAAATACTCGCTCAAAGTGACCCGCCATGGGTGCATTCCAATCAATATGTTTGTATTGCAACAAAGTCATGATAATTGCCTTCAATCCGTATAAACAGGATGGGATCAATATAGATAGATCATCTTTCCTATCAAAAAAGCTCCCTTTGATGAGAAAGTATATGTCATTGTCTCCACGAGGTCTGCTAACTTCCTGGAACCACTTTACATATGATGCACTATAGCCTCTATCCAGATCGTTACCGATAAACTCTTTTAGGAGTTTGCTAGTCACTACATCGGGCTGCCCTAATGCACAATGTTTCGGCCAGTACTCTGCTGCGTAAGTTGTAAACCTTTCGTTTTGTCGAATAATTTCGTCTGTCTGATCTTTGGAAATGATGACATGGCGAGATGTACACAAGAAAATGTAGAGACATCGATTCATCAAGAATAGTTCTCTGGATTGGATGCTGAAATGGTCTCTTGGAGCACATTCTTCCAGAAATTCTCGAACCGAAAGATGTGCAAAGCGTAGAATCTTTTCTTCTTCATCAAAGATTATCAAGTTGCTACAAACGTCTAGCAGCTCGTCGACTGTAGAAACCAGGGCTTCGTTTGTGTCAATGTCAACAGTGACTGCGGCGAGCATCTCATCCAGACTAAGTTTCCGCCTCGTGCTCAATAAAACCTGTAACGTCCTGATGGCGGCTTTCTGACTTGGCTCTTCCATGTCCATAATATCTTGGTAAACAAGATGATAAGATTCCTCAAGTGACTTCGGGAGCTTTCTGAGAACACTTTCAATGTCTCTTTTGACCCTAACTTGCTTACACAATTGCTGTATCTGCAAGGTCACCCATCGAAACCTATTTATTGTTCATCTTGTCAGTAATTGCAGTTTCCAGAATGAAAACGGATGAACCTACATTCCTTGAGATCCATCAATAAGAGCCTGAGTTATCTGCTGCTCTATTTTCTTCTTTTCTTCTGGTAGAAGTTTTCCTTTGACTATCCTTCTCTTTTCCATTGCCTCGGAAACTTCCTTCCTGACATAGTCCTCAATATCCCTAGAAGTGTGGCTAGGTTGAATTGAGATACATGGTGACTCTTCAAATTGACTGGCTATGTCAGTGTATCTCCTGCTCGAAATGAAAACCTTGACAACGCTGGCAGATTCATCAATGATAGTTTTCAAAGATTCAATAAGGCTGGGTCTCTCACTAGGATCGCATTCATCCAGTGCATCAATTACCACATAGAAAGGATCTACTTGAAGAATTTTAAGAAGCACTTCCGTAGTCTCATCCAAGCTCAAGCCCTCCTGAGGAGTGAGCCCTCGGTTCTCTTTTACCAAATTCTCGTAAACCTTAACAACAGGCTTTCGGATTGGAAGTTCGGCGGTATTTGATGATACCTGCTCTAAGATACTACGTAGAACTTCTTCGGGGTTGGCCCTCTCAGGCTCTGCAGTGTTACGAGAACAGTAGAAATATGCAACCGGAGCCGCAGTCCCCATGCTGGAAGACTCCTGGCAAAGATTTTCGATCACCGCGGATCTGCAAATGCTGTCAGAAATCTGATTGTATTGATATCTCAGTTAGCGTTACCTACGTCAAGACGCTCTTCCCGCAACCTGCTGTTCCATTAAGCCATAGTATAGACGATGCACTTGAATCCTTCCACTGGATGTAGTCTGCCGAATTTAGAAGCCATTCGCAGGAGCCTTCAAGGCGCTCGCTTCGCTTTAATTTGTGATGCTTTCGGTATGGTATTGTTGAGAGCCATCTCAACAAGGTCTCGCGCTCTCGGAGTTCTAAAGAATCTTGGTAGTCCTGTAAGATTGTTGCGCTTCTTACGATTGGTTGTTTAAATTGTCGAAGGATGTCCTCGAATTGACGAATGTATTGAGCGTCAATCAATCTGGTACAATCTGCAACTCATTGATGTTTGACCCATACCATTTCAAGGCCATCTTGTAATTTATTCGATGGCAATTTGATTGCCGATATTAAACGGCTTGCCGTGCTTTTTCGATATATTTGAATTGCATGTGATTCAAATGTCAAAATCGCCACATAAAGCTCCAGCAAGGCTTCATCAAAGCCCGTGTCATCACCAGCAAATTGTGAGTACAGATCTTCGAGCACCTTGCACTGGGCGATCAACTTTGAGATTTGTTCCAACCCCTCGATCAAAATCCCAAGCGACTGGCTATCTTCAACTGCAATCGTAAGAAGCAATCGCACTGCTGCCCAAGGGAGAGCTGCATGTCCAGGATCGTAACTGACGATTACATCTCCGACATCCTTCACTTTATTCACCCAAACAAGTATTTTTTCGAAGAGATCTCGGACAATTATCGTTGTGCCATTGTTCTTTTTGTATTTCCATGCCTTTTGTATGCATACTTCTTTCTTCTCGGTAGCAAGATTGTGAATGTCTTGAAGAATATCCAAATAACCCGTTCGAGTGGGGTCTAGTTTGATTTCGTCTTTATCTTCCTTCTTCAATGATTCCCAAGCTTGGTGCCATCGTTTCTCAGCAACTGTGCACTGCGGTATCGTAGGAGTTGAACCTGAGCTAGCCATTTCGAAAACAATACGATTTGTAAATGTTTGTAAAATATTTAGAAGGAAAGAATTTCTTCTTTATTTTTGGGGTGTTGTCATTTCTGCGAGGCTGTCCTTGGTTGCCACCACGATTGTAATTATCCAGAGGGAGCTGACGAACTCACTGGCCAATTAACAACCTTGCCCATTTTGAATACCGTAGTTCAAATGATCAAAACCACAGGGGTGGAGGTCACATATGATTTGCTGATTATCAGCCCAGCTACCGCAGCTTGACAATAAGCTCTATCTATATTTATATTTGAGTCCTTGATTAAGTTAATTAACTTCCTTTTTCAGTTCAAGGCTGTAGTGGATGCATGTCAGATCAGGTTGTCTCACACACCTTCTCTAGGTACATAAATTGTGATTGTTTTAATTCCAATAAAAGGAGGAACCCGAGCTTTAGACCCAAATTTAACAAATCACGCCCGATGGTCGAGCGGGCTCCCGGGATGATTTCATGCGGTATTGTCTCGAATTCAGCTCCTAGATACTCAAAAGAGAGCTGAGTGTTTACAGGATACGCCATGTACAGGTGTTGAGTTTTCGCACCCTCTTTCCAAGGTATGGGAAGAGGTATAGTACCTTCAGATACCTACCCTCTACAGTCCAAGCTACAGGTTTTACAATTCAATACTAAGCCCATCAATCGATCCGCATTTGTTTCCGTCTCCTCTCTCATTCCCCCGTCACCCCCACAGAGAAAACTTCCATCTATCTCGCCACCCTCCCCTGAACAATAGAGGTAACTAGATGAGCAGGCAAACCAAGTACTTCAAGCCACTGCCAGGAAGCCTCTGTAGTGCGAAGAAGACACATAAAAGAGAAAGAACAGAGAAGAGATATAAATCCAACAAATGAAAAACATACACAATCAAAAATACGCACGAGCAAGTTCCCACTCCCTTCTTCTTCTACTACTTCTCCTCCTCCACCCTCTCTTCAGAGAGTTCCTTGCTTTTCAAATCGAAACTATTCCATTAACAATTTTGCTACTGGCAAAGTGTAAATATAGCCGAATACACATCACCATGTATTTCTAACATCAAAACCTGATACAGAGAAAGATATATCAAGAGTTGATATAAAAATTTGGAAAGAGATCAGAAAACTCTCCTGCATCAATATACATACCTAGGTACCATCCACATTATACAATTACCCATACCAAACAAAATCATACTCAAATTTCACAAACACAAAAAGCAATAGTAACAAGCACATTGCCAAAAGTGAAGCAGAAAATTATGCAGTAGTCAAAATAACCATCGAATTGATATGTTCATGACTATCCATCATCTAGTTATCTGACTACTCTCTCCAATGGATTCATTATCCACCCTCATGCCTCTCAAAATCAATTCATGCATCCCTCCAGTCTCATACAATCATGCAATGCATCCTTATGAACCCATTCCATTCCATCCCACCCCCAACCATCATTTGAGTCGTGAAGATAACTATTTGAAAACAATGAATTTGTATGCCTTTTAGAAGAGTGAAAACAAATCCAGCCAGCCATAATGTTGATATAAATCCAGATTTGTTGAATGTGCAATCCAGGTTTTTTGCTTGTGCATCAAGTCGTTAGACAATGAAAATAAAGAAAATAGTAAAAGCAGGAAAATGAATTTTTGGTCGTAGTAACACAGTTAATTTTTAGTATGAAGATCGAATTCTTCCTCTCAAGAAAGATCAACAACAGCTACCAAAGGATGTGCAAGCTACTTTTGGCCAAATCAATTAATGTCCATAGTTGCCACCCCATCCACCACGTTGTTGGTTGTTACCAAAACCCTGGTAACCCCCATAACCTTGGTAGCCTCCATATCCACTACTCTGGTGACCTTGGCCAGCAGCCTGGTGACTTCCAACACCTCCAAGACCACCATATTGGCTACCAGCTTGGCTACCATGGAGTCCATGTCCTTGAAGATGACTTGGGTATCCACCATATCCACCTTGTTGGGATTGAGGTGGTGGCAAGACTGATCCAGGAGTGGCATTAGTGGCAGAACCAGGACGTCCGGCTTGGGACAAAGATGGGCTTGGTCCATTGGTTGTCTTTGATTCACCGAATGGTTTCAAGTCATCACTAGCTCCCGGTTGGGTACCTTGAGTTGCATTATAGTGCTGACCTGAAGGATAAGCACCACGGCTAAATGCATCATGAGAACCAGCACCGAATCCACCGCTTCCACCTAATGCCTGAGGAGTCTGGGACGATTGGGATGATCCAGCTCGGCCATACTCGCCCAAGCCTCCTCCGACTGCGGAATCGCGACCATGGAGAGAAGATCCAGCGAATCCTCCAGCAGCAGGGGTAGAAGTGTGGTCATATGGTGCACCAGGGGACATGTAACCTTGGTATGGTTGGCCATGAATGCCACCCTTTCCACCACCATATGGAGAACCGCCGTAGCCACCGTACCCACCGGCCTGTTGGAATTGACTCATGTAAGCATTGTAGTATGGGGTTTGATAGTAAGGATGACCATATGGATAGGCTCCCTGGGGTTGTTGTGAATGGCTAGGTTGAGGTTGAGTTGTTTGAGCAGCAGCACCAGTTTGTTGTTGGCTTTGAGCTACTGGGTTAGGAGTAGTGTGTCCACTGTTCTGTCCTTCTCCGGCTCCTGCGGTTGCATAGCGAGATTGGGATTGTTGACCAGAAGTTTCGGTTTGGGGTCCATTATATCCACCATAAGATCTTTGAGATGATGAAGCATCTTGACCTTGGCCACCTTGTTGCAAGTTATATTGTTGCTGATAGTAACTGTTGTAGTTTTGTCTTTGTGGATCAGAGGTGTAGTAAGAAGAGTAATCGTTGGGTGCAGACGAGAATGCACCAGATTGTTGCTGTGCCTGGGATTGAGATTGGCTTGGGTAACCTTCAAATGGGCTTTGCGAGCTTGGTGCTTGTTGACTGAATGCGTCGTATGGCTTCTGTGGCACTGAAGATTGCTCTTGAGAGCCTGGTTGTCCATATCGGCCATACTGACCCAATTGAGAGCCAGCTTGAGCTCCCTGTTGAGGTACACCTGTGAAGTAGAATAATTAATAGCTGCTAAGGGAACATGTTGAGCGCGAAACTTACTTTGAGAAGAAGGGTGAGTTTGTGGGGAAGGGAGGCCAGGGGCAGCCGTTGGGTGAGTAGCAGCAGGCAATCCTGGAGCTTGCTTTGGGGTTGGCAAGGTTTCAGAAACTGGGGCAGCTTGTTGAGGGGCGGGAGGTAAAGTAGCTCTTGGTGCTACTGGGGAATGTTGAGGTGGCTGGGCTCTAGTCTCTGGCTCTTCACGATCACCATCAACATCATCTTCGCCGGTAAGGTTGAATGCGCCGAATTGTACAGCAGCTCTATCCACTTCACGATTTCCTGGCATGCGGACAGCTTCTTCCTGGTCGAGGACGCGGCGTTGAAAGCTTGGTGTACGACCTGATGATCCGGTAGCCTTCAATGCAGAAGCTTGGAAACCACTGGTTGGAGCACGGGAAGCAGCTGAAGTTTGAGTTGGCAATGCTGAGTAAGGTGTAGAATTTCCAGTAGCATTTCCAGGAGCATTTCTTGGGTCCCAGGAGCTTGCAGCAGTACTTGCGGCTGTCGCACTTGGGGGTGGAACCGATTCATCTGGAACTTGTTCAAGATTCGTTTCCGTCAATTCGTCCTTCGATGGGGTGAGATTAATATTAGCTTCGGGTTCGACAGGTGGCTCGACAGGTGCAATGGGTTCTGGGATTTCGACAGTTTCTGGTTCGGGAACAGAAGGCTCTGGCTCTGAAACGACTGGGGCTTCAACAGGTTCCTCTGGCTTGGGGAGCTCTGCAGGCTTTTCCACGGGTTCTGGGGCCTTCTTTGGTTTAGGTGCTGGTGCAAACATACTTGCCCAACTCTTCTTGACACCATCAGGAATAATAGTTGAAGCGGCACTTGTAGCAACGGCCGCAGTTGTAGCAGCAGCGTTGGTTGCTGTAGCACCCCAAGTGTTATCAGCCTCAGCAGGTTTGGAAGATTCCACATCGGCAGGGGTATCTTTAGTGGTATTTTCAGTAGTGGCAGCAGTATCCCAAGCGTTGGATTCGGTTGTAGGAACAGAGACTTCGGCAGTTTCGTTACGTGTACCATTTGTATGCGCAACTGGAGCTCCACGAGTTCTGCCACCTCTGCCTCTTTCGTTACCGCGACCACGTCCTCTGGTACCGTCGAATCCACCTCGACCACCTCGGGCAACTCTTCCAGTGTTGGTTGACTCATTAAGAGGGGCAGATGAAGTTGAATCGTGAGCTTTGGACTTAGATCGGTCTTTCTTATTTGAAACTGCTCCCCATTGTGAAATGGTACCTTTGATGGTGAGAGATTAGCAGAGGTACCTGAAGAAAACAGGCTTGATAAAGATTGTTGAAAATTGAATGAGATTCTTACCTTCCGAAATGCGCTCAACAGTACTTTCTAAATCTCCATCGGTTTCCTCGAGGGCCATAACGACATCCTCGTCTGTCCAGCCTGGAAACAATTCTTGGATGGTGCTCACTTTACTACCATGCTTCTTCTTTAATTGAACGACTTCACTATTATCTTGCTCAATTGATGCAGTGGTAGATGTGTTCTCGTTGGTTGCATGACTTCTTGATCCGCCGCGACCACCAGCTCTTGATGTAAAACCTCCACGACCACCACGAGCTGAACCTCTGCCACGAGGCGTTGGTCTAGGTTGTACCTCTGACATTTTGTGAGGTTATGTGTATTTGTGTAAGCAAGAGAAAACGTAATAGGAGAAAAAGAGTTGAGGGAAATGTAGAAGATTGTTGGATTGTGGAGGGTTTTCGTTGTATTGTGAGAGAGGAGGAATGACGCTTTTGGTTTGGGATTTTAGGTGAGGTAGGTTAAAAAAGGCACAGGGCACAGATTTAAGCTCTCCTTTTAATAAAATCGGCTTGTCGCGTCAGTTGTGTAGGATTCTCCACGATGTTTACTTTTAAAGTAACCAAATTTATTTTAATATGCGAAAACAAAAGGGGTTGTTACACAATTGAAAAATTGCAATGAAAAGAGTAGATAAATATTTGAAGTTATTCAAATGAGCACCACATAGCAAGACATGGTTGATTTCTTCCTCTCAAATTTTGAGAAATTCTGATTCCTTTGCTACAATTGAATGTTCAAAAGTTTCCTTGGCTCTGAGTTTTAGCGCAAGAATCACGTGAAATTAGATAATACCTTGGCTTTATGCAATCATTTTCATGGATCAAACTCTTATGATTGGTTAGATTGGCTGGATTTATCAACAAGGGCGTTAGGCGGCGGCAAAAAGAGCAAACCACAAAAGACCACAAGATCACGGCAGACGAAAGGTGCTTAGTATGAAATAAGAACGGTAACCTGGAGACGAGTGGAAGTGGGAGAGTGGCTCAAGCATTCCACATTGAATGTACTTGGGTACCTAGGTAGGTATTGATTGATATCTTAAAACACTTGTTACTGAATTTACTGAATTGATTACAATGTAAAGCTTTCAATCTGATAGAATGACAAGCGAGAACCTTGTCTATCTACATTATGAAGCAAAATATTGATTCAATGAATTGATAGAATAATTCAAAAAAGCAGTGATTTATTCCAGGTTTATGTCCAGAATGTGGCTGAGGCTGAGGACTCGTGGGTGGCACGAGTGGGGTGGATACGACGATTATGAACATGCGCTGATTGCTGGTACAACATCTTGAATTTCTGCGGATTATCATTATCGCAAAAGATACCTAGTCACTGCTGCTGGCATACCTCAAATCCTATCATTTGACTTAGGTATATCCTCTAATTGCACTACCAATCTTACTCTTCCCCACCTGTTACAGATGTGGTAGATGAGGTGTACATACATACTGATCGTGCAAAGGTTCCTACTGCAGAAACCGAGGAAGTTGGAGTTCGCTCACTCCCCCTTGACCATTCCACCCACTTTCATCTATCGCACAGTTTGATTGTCATACTGCGAATTAAATAATCAGAAGAGGGCCTGCAGCATTACGTCGATCATTCTATCTTCAATACCAATTACCATAAAACATTCTGCTTTCAGGAACTACATCTAAACAATTTGTTGCTCGCAGACCGGTCATCTGCACGATGTTTCGAACTACTCCACCAAGTCTCTTTCGCCAACTGCCCGCCCTCCTCAAATTTAAGCTCCATCATCCCCTACCCTTGACTCAACGTGAATCTACACAATTACTTGAACTTCTCACGACATCATTCCGACAACAACTTGACTCGGAGCATGGCTCTTCGCACACGAGTAGCAATGTCGAATCAGCTCAAAGCAATAAACAGCATCAAAATGGCAGGCCCAGGCGCCTCTCAGATTCTGGTCACAAGCACACCGATCGACACATCAAATCCATTCTCACAAATCCTCTTTTCAATCAACGAACGCAACAAAGGGGTGAGCCTGGATCCAGGCAGGATCCAATGGACACATTTGATAGGGCTGTTGAGCGAGGAATGATGACTTTAAACTATGCAAAAGCGATTTTGGTGGCAAAAAAGAAACAGCTTCAGTCCTCGCACGAAACGTTGGAAGAAAGTATGAAAAAATCAGGCGCCGGACTCAAAATCTTGAAGTGGTTGACGTCAAGTGGTATAAACCAGAACATTGATTTCTTATTGCAAGATCAAAGATTTGCAATTCTACTCTTTGAGTTCATGCGTGCCGAAGGTTATGAAGAAGTATTTTGGGAGTGGATAAGCAAAGCCATTCACAATACCAACGCTACAGAATTTGAATACCGTGGTGTGGCTCAACTACTTTCTAAAATTGTTACACTTACAGCCGGACTCGAGGCATCGTTTAATGATTCAATCTCTATTTTACTTCGAATAACAAACATAACGAAAGACTTGCGATTCGAAAAGGTTCACAGTCTTCTAACAGAGCCTGGACAGCATTTATTTCACTTAATTGTCGAGTCCTCTCGACAAGTGCGAGAGGCCACTTCAATAGAAGCTTTCAAGACATTCCAACAAATTCTGCCAGCGTTCAGCATCCATGACGTTGACCTACACACTTTAGATTTATATTCCCCATACCATCGATCTGCAGACCATTTCTTAGAATTCCTTCGACAACAACATTCTTCAAGAGAGTCAGAAAGCGAAGACCTTATACAACCATTTGAAAACAATGAGGCGAAGAAGATGGTTTCGATATCTCTGATGGCAGCCAAGATTCTACTTGAGCAGAATCGGGTCAATGACGCAACTTGGGTAATGGAACACTTGCGCACAAATTATCCTAAACTATTAGGAATTGAAGCAGATAACCAGGAACGGAAAGGAGAAGTTGATGAGGCATCAAGTATTCAAATACTCGAGTCCTTCAGCATAGCTTGAGCCGTAGCTTAATTTGTAGTTAAACTGATGAGCATTTCGATGTATTTATATATAATTGGCGTTACTGGTTGGTTCAACAATGAGTCGTTGAAGGGATAGGAAATGTATTACGATACCGCTATATCAATGATCATGTTTGAAAATATAATATGAGATTGAAATGAAAGTCTGAAATTATTGAAAGATTTGAAAGATTTAGAAGTAGAAGTGGAAGTAGATATAAAATTCAAAAAATATTTTGAATTAAGAGATCGATATGAAGTACTATAGCATTGATTAACAGTCCTAGAGATAGTTGGAGAAATGGTTAATATATTACGATATCGATATACGAGTATCAATAGCCATGTTTGGAAATATTAGATAGACTGAAATGAAAGTCTATAATATAAATAAATACTTCTGTCCGATGACTTATTACGGAATATTCTAGTTAGCACTAAGATTCTTCAATCTCATACAGCTCTCAATTACAATACAAGTCACCTGTTGGATTGAAGCATAGTAGAATGTCATTAGTAACCCTTACCGTATTGGTATCTTTAAACAGTTCATATAATATATACCTTTTATCTTCATACATTACTGCTACTACATTCCAATGTGATAGACAAAGCTCTATGTTCTTTTTCACAGTGCGTAGAATTGTAAGACAAGTAATGACGTTATAATTGTATTCATTCCTGGTCAGCATCACGTGATTAAGCGGATCAATCGATGCATTAGCTTGATGCTCTCCCCTTGCAGGCCGGCCTCGGGATCAGGTACAGGACAAAACTCTTCATCACCAACATAAACTCTCGTGGATTGAATTGAGTTTCGGGATCGGGTAATTGAGGTGAATACTGCAAATCATTCAACATTTTAATCTCTCGACATCTATCATCTTATCACCACATTACTTACGTCTTGTTCTTTTCTTCAGTCCTTCCTGCAGTGATATAAAGATGTGGGAATGCATCCCAGCCCTGCCATTTCCCCGCAATTCAGATCGGGTTTGGATTGCGTGGATTGCGCCTCAAGCACCTAGAAGATTCTGCAGCAACACAAGAAAAAGCCGTAGCCGACCATGTCCGATCAAATCACAATGCAGAGGGAAGAAAAAAAGAAGAAGAAAAAGGTAAAATAATTTGTGGCTCAATGAGGTATTATATTCCTCTTTTTTCCAAGAATTTTCGATGCCGTAATCACATTCTGGGACATCTGATTCGTTGATCTTCCTTCTTAAACTTGATCTTTTGACGTATTGGGTGCGATACTCACATCTTGCTTGAAAATCTAATCCATTTGCGGTATTCTCCTTCTACGGTAACCCAGAACCAACCTTGAAAATCATTGCAAAAGCTTGTAGTACCCGAGAGAGCTTGCAAGCTTGGAGCGTCATATTTCACATCTTTACTTTGCTTTGCTTTTCAACGTCAACTCTCTGATTATTTTTCCGTTTATTTTGTCGCAACACCTCAATTGATACGAAATTTTCTATTTGATTACTTCAATTGAATCGCAAGAGACCATTGAAAAGATCGTGGAACTTGGATTGATATATTTATCTTGAATAACTGAGTTGTATTGCAAAATCTGAAGATTCTCGAAAAGACCCGGAAGACGAGAAGATTGGAAAAGATGGCTGATAACAAGATCGAAGAAGGCGACAAAGGTATGTGAAGATCTATCAATTGTTTTCTGTCTACTGGAGAGGAGAATTCTAGATTTTACTATCTGAAGACTTCTTGATTTGTACAAACTTCCCTTCACAAACGACATTTCCATTCTCGCAAGCTTTGCGCTCCGAGATTCCTTCAACTCCCTCAACTTCCTCCACTCCACTCCATCTCACTTCACTCCTCTCTCATTACTTGGCTTGCGCATCATCACCCATTCACATAATACCATGGCGATCTTCAATTTACCCCGGCTCAATTTCACACGACTGACAAATCTTCGTACAGTTTCCTGGAGCTGGGGCGGCGCAAATCCAGACGGAACCGCTGCGGAAGTAAAGGCTGGTGAAGTCTCAGTTACGAGTCATCGCGGAAATGAAATCAAGAAGACGGGGGATGAGGAGAATCCAGCAGTACACATTGAGAGAAGTGGGAATGATGTTGTGAAGTTGGCTAGTGAGTTGAAGGTGGAGGAGAAGGGTGAAGAGAGTAAGGAGGGAGAGGAGACGAAAGAGGAAGAGAATTCCAGTGAATCAAAGGAGACCAAGGAGGAAACCAAGGAAGAGACCAAGGAAGAGAACACGGAGGAGACCAAGGAAGAGACCAATGGCGAATCCAAGGATGAAGAAATGAAGGATGAAACCAATGATGAAGCTAAGGTCGAGGAGCAAAAGGTCGAGGCCAATGGTAATTCAGAGGATGAGACCAATGGCGAAACCAAGGTCGAAGAGGAGAAGGCCGAGACCAATGGTGAATCCAAGGATGAGGAGATGAAAGATGAGGCCAATGCTACAGACGAAAAGGTTGAATCTGAGGGTGAAAATAAGAAGGAAGAGGACGTTGAGATGAAGGACGGTGAGGATAAGGTTGAAGAAAAGACCACTGAAGAAAAGCCCGCCGAAGAGAAGTCCGAGGAAAAGACTGAGGGAAAAACTGTCAAGGAGGACGAGAAGAAAGATTCGAATGGCAAAGAAGATAAATCCGAGACCAAACCTAAGGCCAGCAACAAACGCAAGGCAGATGAATTGGAAGATGAGGCAGAGAGTCCAGAAGAGAACGGCACCAAGAAACAAAAGACCAACGCTACTTCTAATGGTACTGCCAATGGTACTGACTCAAAGAAGAAGCCTGGTAGACCAAAGGGTGCATCCAATGGTACACCTGCGAAGAGGGAAAAGAAGCTTCCTGCCGTTGGTCAAGCTCAACGAAAGACAAGAAGTCAAGCACGCAAAGAATCTGTTTAGGTCACTCAAGGGATTACATTTTCTCCATTTACAGGGTTGATGAATTTTTCAATTATTGAACACATTTCAGACAATGAAACCTCATGGAGAGCGCATATGATTTCTTTGAATTGGAAAATCTACGATATAACATTTGAATACGTTTTCGAATAATCGGACAATCAATCGACTCGAATCATTTGGGTTATATGGGGAAATATGGTGATGGGTCTTTGTGGTTGTTTTTTTGCATTTTTACATTTTTGCATTTTTACGCTTTGTATATTATTGCGGGAAAGGAAAGCTAGGTACAGAGATTCAATCATTCTCTGTACTTCAATTATTTGATATGGATTGAGAGAGGGGAATGGAAGATGGAGATGCGAGACGGGAAATGACGAATTATGGGATGAAGATGCGATGCGATGCAATGCAATGAAAAGTGGAGCGAGTTATCTATAGGAAACCAAACGAATATGCAGAATGAAATTATTATTTACCAGATATTGAATGCGAGTTTTTTTTTGTCTTTGTTGTCGGTTACTGAATTAACCTCGAGTACATGGACTTTGTGATTTGTAGTTTGTAATTCTTGATAGGGTTTGGGATTTGGGTTGTGGTTGTGGTTGTGGTTGGTGATACGATTGGTGAGACACATTAATGTTGAATGGGGTAATGATCATATCACACTCTTTCTTTTCTATCGATTGAATTGAATCATGTTGATAGGGTTTGAGATGTGAGATTTATGTGTATTAGTTTGGTTTGGAGGTATGTAGATAGAAAGGTAGGTGGGTAGGTGTGTGATTTAACTTTAATTGTATATGTACGGAGTAGGTAGGTAGGTGTGTGTGATATAACCTTACGTTAATTGCATGCAGAGGTAGTTGGGTGTATATGTAGGTAGGTAGGTAGGTAGGTAGGTAGGTAGGTAGTAGATAGATATGTTTTGATGTGATGTTTTGATGTGATATATTGATATAGTGATATATAGAGTGGAGGTAGGAGGTTGGGAATGGGAATTGGGGTTTTGGATAGATGAATGGATATTAGGTGGATAGATGCTTGGTTGAGTGGATTATATTTATATTGTATTTGTGTATTTTATATGTGTGTTGTGTATATGTGTTGTGTATGAGAGGGATGGATATAAGAAGATTATTTATTGATTTATGGAAGTTGGGTTGATGGATGGGGAGGGAGGGAGGGAGGGAATGGGTGTGGTGTTATGCGATGGAGTGGGGGGTAGGGAGGAGGGAGGAGGGAGTTGGGAGGAGAGAAGAGGTATAAGGATGGATTGAGTATATGCTTGGATTTGAGTACTGGTATGGTGGAAGGAGAGGGGGGGATGGATGGAAGGAAAACAGAGGTGGGAGGTAGGTTGTGTGGTGTTCTGGATTCTGAGGGATGATTTGTATATGTATGTATCTATCTGGGTATTGATTGTATTGAGTAGATTTGGGGAGGGGGAATGTTTGATGTTAATGTTGATGCTGGTGATGTTGATGCTGGTGATGATGCTGGTGGTAGATGATGATGGTGATGATGATGATGGCGATAGAGAAGTGGTGGAGTTAGGTACGTGCTATGCAGTTTATGCTAAATGATGATAATAAGTGATGATAATACAAAGTTTAGATAAATACTACCTAGTAGGTATATGGAGTAACATAACAACACAGCATCGTCACATGGATGTTCCCCGGTGTATGGATGATATTTATGTTGATGTAGTGGGTAATGGATTATAGGTTATAGTGCATTAGGTAGAGGGGCGGGAGAGAAGAAAGGAAAGGAAAGAGAGAAACAAGGGAAAGAGAAGGGTCTGGACTTTGGACTGGATTGGACTGGATTGTTGGAGGTTAGAATGAATGGATTGGATGGATAAGATATAAGATATGAGATATGTTGGAGCACTGCCACCATTTTTATGTAGATAGGTAGGTGATATTAGGTAGGTATCTTGTGTATTCTCTAAGAGGGAATATAATATATGAATTCAATATAGATGGATAGAAATATAGATAAATATATATATATATATCTCTCTTCTCTTTCTTAACAGGATAACCTTATAAGTTTTTCGATATTTTACATAGTCTGCCTCCACGGCAGTGGCCCCCGGAGGGTCAGCGAAGCGTCATTTATATGAATATTAAATAATGGATGTATTTCTCAGATATTTATTTAGATATTTGTATTCAAACTTCTCTCTCTCTCTCTCTCTACCTACCTATCCATTCACATTCATCAATCAAAACCATCTATAAATAACCACCACAAAAACACCACGCACACGCCAAGAACAACTACGGTATGATACTCGGAATACCAGTTTCGCGAGCCAATAAGAGAGATGGGAAGTTTACTGGTTTTAACTCTATTCAACTCTAATTCGTTTGATGGTCCGTTTTATGGGTGAATGTTCGGGAGAGGTTACGAGTGAGGTGTGATGGGTGGTTTTGGTAGGTCGTTCTGGGAGGATAGGTAGGGAAGCTCGGGAGATGGAGACTTGGATTTGGTAGATCTTGGACGGATGGGGTTGGGGTGATGACGATGAGGGTGGTTAGGGTGGTGGATTGTGGATGGAAGTGGATGGATATGGATGGTTGGATGTATGGAAGTGGATGGATATGGATGGTTGGATGTATGGAAGTGGATGGATATGGA
The DNA here is from genome assembly GCA_004916875.1 of Botrytis galanthina. Classification (NCBI taxonomy): domain Eukaryota; kingdom Fungi; phylum Ascomycota; class Leotiomycetes; order Helotiales; family Sclerotiniaceae; genus Botrytis; species Botrytis galanthina. The sequence goes on from PQXL01000390.1 coordinate 31,601, forward strand.
TGGTTGGATGTATGGATGTATGGATGTACCGGTAGTGTTGTTGGGAATTGGAGAGGAAGGGAGAGGGAGAAGGAGAAGAGCTACTTGCGGCTACGGGAATCTAGATTTGAGGGTAGAGACGATGCATTGGATGGAATGGACGGGATGGACTGTAGTGTAGAGAGAGGAACGGAAGACTGAAGACTGAGTTTCTTTGTTGATATGGCTTGGTATGGCTTGGTTGATGATATCTTTAGAAATAAGAACTAGTATCTATTTATTGTTGATTTTTCGTAAATATATGTGAAAGAATGAAAGAATTGATAGATGGCTTTACTTTGGCTCGATTTGAATTCGATTGTCCGTTTATGATTCATTCTAGATTCATTCTATTTTAGTCTTTACTCTTTTTTCTCTTCCTGAGATCATTCTCAATATTTATTATATTGAGATTGAGATAGAGTACATTGGTTGATATGGGTATTCATTCTGCTTCACACTCCAAATATTGAAATCATCCTGTCTTTTACAGCATAGAATTATCTTCTATTACTCTACTACTCTCCTACTCTCCTACTGTCCTCCTCTCCTCCTGTCCTCCTCTCCTCCTTGTACACTTCTATCCATCGGTACTTCTCATGGTGGCTTGCTTTTTAACAATTTCCCGAAAATACTTTGATTTATTCATTACTCCCAGAACCACCACGAGGGAACATTGAGAAGAAAAACCCTTGAAAGAGCGGCATTTTCATAAATATCCCAGTCGTTCGTTCATATCACAACACTACATTCGGTATAGGCTGGGTCAACAGGGGTCAGTTTGGGTGAAAAAGAATCTGTAGGGGTTGAATCAGACCCCGTATCGCTATCAAGGGTTATTCAAGGAACGACATGCTCGTACCAATACTGAAATACTGACTTTACTTTCATACGATACATACATTCTACACCCCTCGATCGTCATCCATTCAATCCTCACTCACTCGCTCATATAGAGGATCATACACATCGACTCTCTTCGAAAGAGGAGAGAATCTTCAAACATCTCGTCACTATTCATTCCATTCCATTACTTTACTTTATCTGCAAAAGTATAACACGCTCTTCGCGCATACGATTACCAACTCTCCGTCTTCGTTTGGCCTTGGGCCTGTCACTGCCACTCGCTTTATACAAAAAGTTACATGGAGAAATTCAAGATGGAGGTAGGAAGTACGACGGGAGTCCTTAGCAAGAGAGCGTCGGATGCACAGAAATTGTTGGATTTGTTAGCAGATCCTTTTCGATCCCAGGTTTGTTTATCCCCAATAATGTTTTCTTTTTCCTCTCGAACATTCATATCTAATTGTTGATTGTTGGCTTAGTTGTCACAAAATTCCATCTATGCAAGTTTAGGCACATCGATAGGTTTTACCTTCTTACTCGCCATCGGCTTCTCTCTTCTTCGACCGTACAATTCCGTCGTGTATGCACCGAAACTCAAGGTTGCAGATGATAAGCATGCACCGCCGCCTATTGGAAAGGGCCCTTTGGCTTGGTTGGGACCGGTGCTCAAGACCAAGGAATCCGAGTTGGTAAATCTCATAGGTTTGGATGCGACCGTATTTTTGAGAGTGCTGAGGATGTGTCGGAACATATTTTTATGCATAACGGTAGTGGGCTGCGGAATATTGATCCCGATTAACATGTCCCAGGGACAATGGGCAAAGGAATCGGATTTCGTCTCTCGAGTGACGCCGGTCAATGTTTGGGGTTCGAATAATTGGGGTATGACCATCTGCGCCTGGTTATTCGATCTGATTGTTATTTTCTTCTTATGGTGGAATTACCGCGCGGTACTCAATTTGAGGAGAACGTACTTTGAAAGTGCAGATTACCAGGCCAGTTTACATGCGCGGACGTTGATGATTAACGATATTCCGAAGACGCTACGCACGGACGAGGGAATTGGTAGAGTGATTGATGTTGTGGCGCCTCAATCTTCATTTTCGAGAACAGTCGTGGCGAGAAATGTGAAGGAACTTCCGGAACTGATTGAACAGCATAATCAGACAGTTCGTGACTTGGAGGGTTACTTGGCCAGATACCTTAAGGATCCTGCGAATCTACCTCCCAAGAGACCAGAGTGTACCCCCTCAAAAGATGATCCTAACTTTGGATCATATGTCCGAGGCCAAAAACTCGATGCGATTGAATATCTTACTGCGCGTATAAAGGAATTGGAATTGGAGATTAAGGAAGTTCGTTTGTCTGTGGATAACCGAAATCCTCTGCCGTATGGATTTGCTAGTTATGAAGCTATTGATGAAGCACACAGTATTGCATTCGCAGCACGGAAAAAGCATCCCAAGGGAACTACGATTGTACTTGCTCCTCGACCGAATGATATTATTTGGAAAAATATGCCTTTGAGTAGGCAGACCAGAAAACGGAAGAGAATCATGAACAATATTTGGGTTACTTTACTCACCATTGTGTGGATGGCACCGAACGCTTTGATTTCAATCTTCTTGGTCAGTTTAACCAATTTGGGTAGTGTTTGGCCTGCATTTCAGACTTCGTTGGCCCAACACACTGTTTGGTGGTCGATTGTTCAAGGTGTTGCTTCTCCCGCTGTTACATCCTTGGTCTATCTAGTACTTCCAATCATGTTCCGTCGAATGCTGGTTAAAGCTGGAGATCGTACAAAAACTGCCAGAGAACGACATGTGACTGGAAAGCTATATACTTTCTTCGTCTTCAACAATTTACTCGTATTTTCGATTTTTAGTACTGTCTGGACTTTTGTCTCTACCGTTATCAACAAAACCAATGATGGAACCACAACTTGGGAAGCTATCTACGAAGCAGATTTGGGACTGTTGGTCTTTATTTCACTTTGTAATATCTCACCTTTCTGGGTTACTTCGTTACTCCAACGAAATTTGGGAGCAGCTGTCGATTTGGCTCAATTGTGGACTTTGGTTTGGAGTTTTTGCGCCCGGAAATTCTCGAGTCCTACGCCTCGTGAGATGATTGAACTAACTGCACCACCCGCGTTCGACTATACAAGTTACTACAATTATTTCTTGTTCTACACCACTGTTACTCTGTGCTTTGGTTGCATTCAACCTCTAGTTATCCCTGCAGCGGCTATGTATTTCTCTCTAGATGTTTTCTTGAAGAAATACCTCTTGCTTTATATCTTCATTACCAAGACAGAATCTGGTGGTATGTTCTGGCGTATGTTGTTTAACCGAATCCTTTTCGCAGCAATTCTTGCCAACCTTGTCGTTTTTCTCGCCACTTGGGTCCATGGAGATGGGTCACACATGGAAGCTTATGCTGTAATTCCTCTTCCATTCCTAGTGCTTGGTTTCAAATGGTATTGCGCACGTACCTTCGACGATAAGATTCACTACTATAGCGTCCGCAACATGCTCAAAGATCCAGAAGCTTCGCGTTCCAAACTCTTTGGTAGTAAAGGGGATCGTCTCGCTTCTCGCTTCGGTCATCCAGCATTATACAAACCACTCATTACACCTATGGTTCATGCCCGAGCTCAAAATATTCTAGCTTCTGTTTATGGTGGTCGTCTTACAGATTCTAATAACCAAGGCTCGGGAGATAATATGTCTGTTTCGGGATATTCCGATACATTTGCCATGGATCCTATGCGCGCTGGACAACCAGGTCGTTCTGCTAAGGGAGGCATGCCTGGGTTTGAAATGGTACCGGAGAATCGTCTGGATTTCTCGTATTACAAGGGAAGAGCGGAATTTGCGGAGGAACATGGTGGTTCGGGTGGAATTTATGGAAGAGCGGAAGATATCATTAGGTCGGATACGCCAGGCAGTTCACGCTGGGGAGGACCAGATTCAAGACCAGGTACACCTGTTAATGGTTTGGGAACACCCACATTGCCAACTTTCAGGCCAGGGACACCGGATAGTGTCAAAGGGGATATTGGTTTGAGTGGGGGATCTGGGATGGCGATGAGGTATTATGGAGAGAGGAAGGATAGTTCGGGAGAGACGATTGGATTAGTTCAAGGTGCACAGGATATGCCTGCAAGTTCCGTACCGGGTGTGCAGGAACGAGCACCGGGTTTCTTGGGTGGTGGACCAGGAGGATATGGTAATTTACCGCAGGAGGATATAGATGGGAGGGGGAGTGTGGATCATGATCCAATGAATTATGATTATTTCCGTTCCAGGAGGACGAGGAATTAGATGTAGGGATGTAGGAAATAGGGGTGTGGAGAATTAAGGGCAAGGAGATGAGATGATGAGAAGATGAGAAGGTTGTAAAACAGGATATGCAAGTGAAATGGAATGGTAGATATGGGAGGTGTATTTTTTTCTCTCTCGGCTTTACTTGGAGATTAGCGATGGGAACTTAAGTCTCGAATGATTCGAGGTTGGAATTGGTATGCGTGTATGCATGAATGGAATGGATTGGGTTGGTTGGTTGGTTAATGGCGTTTTTTGGGTTGTTCTCATTGATTGGGAAATTTGAGGAGTGGGTAGAGTGAGTGAGGATTTGAGGATTTGAGGGGTTGTAGATAGAGGAGAGAGAATGAAAAGAGATAGATGAGATAGAGAAAATAGAGGAAAGATTAAGTGACGTTACTGAGTGTAGTTGGTTGTTGTTTGTTCTTGTGTATACATACATACGTAGGATAGAATGGTAGGGTAGGGTAGAAGAGGAGGGGGTAGGAGAGAATAGAAAAAGAGGGCGTAGGAGAGGAGGGATTTTTGATATTGGATAATTGAATAGGAAGGGGAAGGGGAATGGGAGTGGGAGTGGGAGTGGGAGTGGGAGTGGGAGTGGGAGTGGGAGTGGGAGTGGGAATATGAATATGAATATGAATAATTTTAGACTTTTGAGATCATGAGATTGAAGATGATATAATAGATATGTATTATACTATAGTAATTTCTGAACTTGTAAATCAGCATTTGACAGGCAGGTGTGTTCATTTAGTGTAAGCGAAACTTGGTATTGGTTATATAACCTCTTTCTGTAGCTAGTATTTATAGATCTTCCTTATATAGTTTAGAAAAAAGACAGTCAGTTCCCACCCACCTTTTTGTACGTTTTGTGATACACTATTTAAAACCTACTCCTCCTCTCCTTCGTTGGAGATACTATGTTTTAGTGATTTATCTACAGTATTTACAAAGAACTACTTTACAACCCTACCACCTTCTATTCTTTTACATTGGTGACCTACGCAGGGAAAAGAACGTTAAAAGGTCAGAAAGCTGTATGCGAACCTGAGCTCTTGAATTGCTTCAAGAAGCGCAGAAGTCGAACGCGGATACCCTGACGGAAATGGCCATGGTGCTAATCCTGCGAGACGACCTACACATCAAAGCGCATGTAACAACAAAGCAGATGAAAATCGACAATGAGGACATCCTCGTACGAGTTGAAAAATCCCGCGAGCTAAGACAGAAGGCCATTAGCAAGATTAGCATGTATTGGGGTCGCTTTCAAAAAGGCATCGCGTTTGCCACGATCCTCATCATAACTTACGGAACCAAATTTCAGAACGAACTCGCCAAGCTAGCCAGGATAGCTAATCCTGAGATAGTACTGGAACTGGTCAACGGAGAACTCATATGCAGATTGACGGCAAAACCAAAAGCAGGTGTCCGGGTCAATAAACATCTGATGCCCTCTGAATTCAAGAATGCCCTCAGGATTCTTGATAAAGATCTCCTCGATACTACCTTTCAATGGAATAATGAGCAACGATATGGCCTCAACCTATAATATAATATAGTTGGTATGTTGGGAGAGGCTAGTGTAGACTACTTCAAGGATACCCCACTTGTTGGAAATTCTATCATTGAATTTCTAGATATCCCAGTCTCTCTACCCTTCGAAAATGTTATTGCCAATCTGGAGAGATGGAAGAGATTCGGCCTAGTAGTGGTTGACGAAGACACCGAGCCCCTTTAGGAATGCCTGATGGACAAGATTGTATCTCGACAAGCTAACCCCCCGGAAAATGAAGGTAATAATTCGGAGAATGAGGAGGATGCGGAAGAGGCAGATGTTGCCCAGTCTAAAGTCTGTAAGTATGGACAGGAGGCTCTAAACTCTTAGGATTGGTTTCATGTACTCAAAGAAAAGTATGTTGTGAAGCAAATCGGTTGGTAAGCAATGGTAATGTTAGTTGGTCAAATGCCTTCTAATCTTTGTGGATACTATCTCTATCAATTTGTTGGTGTTTTTGGTCTCAAGGCGGTTTGTGTCAACTGTAAGGAGCTGAGAAAACGCCTTTGGTATGTGTATAAAAACCGGAATCAAATCGATGTTATCTGAATTTATGCAAAGTACTTCTGCTGGTTCAAGGAAAGCTCTGTGGCTAGCAAAGAGCGAAGAGACAAACTTCTCGGCATTCTCAAATTCAAACCCGTCAGCCGAAATGCCGCTGTACCAGTATTGATACAGATTCCTTTGGTTGGGTTAACTGAGGTCCACAAGATTGGTGTTTACATACCAAAGGAACGATATCTCCATCTCCACAACGAAATATTTGCACCCTTGATTTAAAGATTTGTGAAAATGTATTGTTATTATAACCGCTACGAAAAGATAAGCCTCGGTTTCGCTCACCATTGTTATTATTCCTTTTGGCAGCAAGCCTCCCGACGAGATTTAAAAATCTGGCGAAATATTGCGCTACAGCGTATGGATCGAGAATTCCGTTTGATCTCTATTCCCTTTCCCGCATTTTAATCACACCTTTGTGCATGGTAATGCGAGAGAGCTGTACGCAAAAGGCAACAAAACTTACGCCGATGATCTCACCGCGTACGTTGTCCACTCGGCGAACGAAGGGCTCAACAAGTCGATGTACGGAGTTGCTCAT
>PQXL01000391.1:0-38387 GCA_004916875.1 Botrytis galanthina
TACATCTACATCTACATCTACATCTACATCTACATCTACATCTACATCTACATCTACATCTACATCTACATCTACATCTACATCTACATCTACAACTGCATCTACGATACATTATTCCAGAAGCCCAACCAAGCCGTATGAGATAGCTCGCTTTCATTAGGTACCGAACCATTCCATACTCGGAAAACACTCACCCCGACCCCTTGAATAAAAGAAAGTGGGTGGCAAGGCAAGTTCCATCACCATTACCGGTCGGGACAAGAAACCACAACAAATAAATCAAGTTAAAAATCCCATTCGAATCCATTCTTTTCCATCGCAACCACATACACAACTCTTTTATCGATACCGTACAAAAAAACCCTTATGATCATGGCTGCCACGATGTCTTCCTCAGAAGCACAGGTTCTTCATAGTCCTCCAAGTCCTACCGTAAAGCGTCCTAAAGGTATGTTCTTTATTTATTTTCCAAAAATGCTGTGTGCGGATGATTACCCCGCTATTCCAAGATCTTTTCTTCTATTGCAGAGACATCAACAAACACGAGTAGAACAAAACGAGAAAAAAATCAACTAACATCCCAACCAAAGGCATTCTCAAAAACTCCTTCCACCGCTCTCCCCCCTTCCAAGCCCCCATAACCACATCGGCCCCTCCCATCACCTCCCCCAAACACGTCGCCGTCCCCAGCACCCCCACCACCTCAGCCATCTCCGACCACGACGTCACACTCCAAAACACACTCCAAAACGCCGGTCACCGCCGCTCCTCCTCGGCCAGCCGTCCAATCCGTCGTGCCTCCTCGGGTTCCACATACAACAGCAATGACGATTCGAATAACATGCGTCTGCAGTGGGACGAGGCGAATCTGTATCTCACGGAGCAGGAGAAGAGCTCCACGATGAAGATCAACGAGCCGAAAACCCCGTATGCGAAACACTACGATCCGGCCGAGGATGCGGATGAGATCCGCACGATTGATGCCGGGGAGATTGTGGTGGATGAGCTGGACAAGGTGAAGGGGGGACACAAGCGCAATCATCAACGGGATGAGGAGATCCCCGGGTTGAGCTTGGGAGAACCAGAAGAGGCGGTTCCCGAGCGGGAGGTGGAGATGGGTGAGGGTGAGGAGAAGAAGGTGCATGTGGCGGGCGAGAATGGCCGAGATGCGGATGCGGAAATGGGTGGCATGACGGAGGAGGAGAGGGAGAAGCATGAGAAATTTGAGGCGATGAGGAGGAAACATTATGATATGGCGAATGTGGCGGGGCTTTTGGGGCATCCGGAGGAGGTGGATGGGGAGGAGGAGGATGAGGAGATGAGATGAGATGAAATGAGATGCAAATATATGGATTTATGAGAAAGAAAGAAAGAAAGAATGGATGGAGGCACTGATTGATTGATACAAGCAAGACACGAACATGACTTTACGAGAATGGATGGAAGCACGCACGATACGAATTTTACGGTTACAGACATGGATATGAATAATGGCATTTTTGGAGAGGAGAGGAGGGGAGAGGAAAAAAGGGTGACTAACTTTTCCCTTTCCCTTTACCTTTACCTTTTTTTTCGCGCGGGCTAGGCGTCATTTTGTTTGTAAGTAGGTACTTATTTGCCTAGGTAGTTTATACATATGCGATTTTATATATGTGATTCTTAATTCTTGATTCTTGATACTTGATTGCTAATTTGTGATTTTGTAAATCGATTCGAGCTGGTTCGAGGTACTTCGGGTTAGGTACCTAGCTTGAGGTAGGTAATCCAAGGTAAGGTGAGGTAAGGTGGTTGATTTAGCTATGGAGTAATTGAGATTTGATGACATTTGATGGGATTTGATGGGAGGTGAATAGATATTCAACAATAGTGATGGATGGATGAATGGATGGATGGATGGATGGATGGATAGATAGATGGATAGATAGATAGGTAGATAGGTAATGTAAGTAGATGGATAAAGGAGATTGTATGTGTACATCTCACCCCCTCCTCCAACCCCTCCTCAACCCATTTAATCCTCCAATATAGAAGTGAAGAATTCGTACTTCTTGACGGAGGGAAGAAGGGGTTCCAAACATAGTACAGAGAGTAATCAAACAGGTTAAAACGTAGGAAGCTATCGAATGGGAAGATCAGGAGTACATGTACATCGCAATTTATATCCATACCCAAGTAAGTAATTTTCATGAATCTCAATATTTTTAATCAAATTTCATGGTATTTTACAAATCAACTACCTAATGATACGCCATTGCTATGCATTTAGAAAGACCTTCGCTTAAATGTCCTGCGCCCATGCCCCTCGTGATATCAAATTTTATTCTTTCCCCAGCTTTCGTTTCGTTTCCTTTCCATTTCAACAACCGCATCAGTTCCCCCATCTAATCCCCTCCTATTCATCCTCTCACATGACCCGAATGAGGAAACTCATCTTCTAGCTTCAATCTCACCAAGACATTCATGCTCAGCATCTCCTGAACCAACAACTTCGCCGCATATGGCATCGTCATTGTGCTCACTCCCTTGGAACTCTTACACGTCTGACACCAACCCGAGTATCCCATCAATCCACAAGTTTCGCAAATATCCACCTGATGAGCATCACTACTCAACATAAGTCTCTCGAGTAACAATTGACTTGCACCATAAGCAATAAGACAATCTCTCTCCATCTCACCCAAACGAAGACCTCCATCTCTCGATCTACCTTCTGTAGGTTGACGAGTGAGAATAGCACGAGGACCGCGAGATCGAGAATGCATTTTATCTTGAACCATGTGCTTAAGTTTTTGATAGTAGATCGGACCGAAGAAGACGTAGGCTGGTAGAGATTCTCCTGTGATACCACTTGTGACGAAATCCTTACCCGAGTAACTAAATCCATTGTCGATTAAAATTTGTCCCATGACGTCAACATTGCTACCTCCAAAACAAGTACCATATTCGAGAGTACCGTTAATAACACCAGCTTTTCCAGAGAGCAATTCCAACATTTTACCAACCGTCATACGAGATGGGAAACCGTGAGGGTTCATGATAATATCGGGAGTAACTCCTGAATCCGCAAATGGCATATCTTCTTGATTGACAATGATACCAACAACACCTTTTTGACCATGGCGAGATGAGAATTTATCTCCCAGCTCAGGTCGTCTAGTTTGACGAGTTTGAACTTTAACAACTCCGCTTTCATTCTCTGTTTGAGAGAGCATGACCTTGTCAATGTAAGCATGATCGTGTAGTTTGTAACCCATTGGTGCAGGTTTCATGTCGTTAAGGTTAAAATCATTGCCCATTCCAGATGAGTTTGGATTCGAAGGGGATTCCTTATTCAGATAAACTTCGCCAGCATTGATTCTCTCACCAACTGACGCAATTCCATCAGATCCCAATATCCTGTGTTTAGCAATAGGTTTGCCATTTTCGCCAATAACTCTATCAGCAATACGATCTTGAGTTCGATTAGGATACTTTTTCAATTGTGTTGAATATTTGCGGAACACCTGACAACGTCCAAATCCACGGTCACAGGAGGCTTTATTAAGAACGAGAGCATCCTCAATATCGTAACCTGAGAAGGACATGACAGCGACTGTGGCATTTTGACCAGCTGGAAGTTTGTCGTATTTGATTAACTCTATCGTACGAGTCTTGACCATAGGTTGTTGTGGGTAAACCATAAGATAAAGTAAAGTATCAATACGAGAAAATTGATTGTATGCAATGGCACCAATAGCTTGCTTACCCATAGCACATTGATATGTATTTCTGGGAGATTGGTTGTGATGTGGGTAAGGAATAAGTCCTGCAACTGCTCCTAGCACAGTGAAAGGCTCGATTTCAAGATGTGTAGTCGCTTCGTTGATATAATTTTCTCTGATGGCGATATTAGAATCGTTCTCCTCATTACAGTCAACATATTCGAGAAGTCCTTTGTATAAGAAGTCGTCGAAATCCATTGTTCCTTTTCTAAGTTCTTCCAGATGACGTTTCGTAACCTTGGGCTTTTGATTCTCCACAATAATCAGAGGTCTACAAATTCGACCTTCATCTGTAGCAATATGAACAGATGTGCTGTGATGATTGATGAAAATGCTGATATATTCCGAAATACGGCCCATACGTCGGAACTTTCGGAAGGAATTAAGGAATTTCTTGGGTTGCCGAGTGAGTGCGAGAGGCGTTCCATTAACGAAAATAACGTAAGCTCCCTTCTCGTAGATTTCTTTACCACTCATGGAAACGATATCTTCTGCACCAAGAACGAAAGTTAGTTTTCTGACAGGCTCTTCATCATCGTAAGTAGTGATGTGAGTCATGAGTGCCAAATTTTTAACCAGTCCACAAGCTTCTCCTTCAGGAGTATCAGATGTACAAAGCATGCCAAACTGAGAAGGCTGTAAAGCTCTGGGTCCACTGACTTTCCTAGTCTTCTCAAACTGACTGCTGATTCTTGTCATCATTCCAAGAGCACTGATGTAACTGAGTCTACTGAGAACGTGCGTAACACCAGCCCGTTCCATCTTGAATCGTTTCAAGCTCCAGTTTCCTGTCGAAATAGCACGGTTCATACCAATGGTGATGTAGTTGCCGTGAGATTGCATGTGATTGTATGCATCAAATTCCATGCCCCTGTTAGGTTTTTTCAGAACTTTATCAATGTTCATTTTCAGATCAGTGTTGAACTTCTTAAATAAATCTTCGAAAAGCAAAGAAAGAAGTTGTCCAGCAAGTTCCAAACGCTTATTACCAACGTAATCTCGGTCATCAACGAGCGTGGGGTTAACCATGGCCATGAGGACTCGGCGAACCATAAAACAAATGTAGAGTGCTTTTGGGCGGAAGTCTAGACCAACAACTGGAACGTGTGTGATTATAATATTTGCGAGCGCTTCAAGAGCATCATTAACATAACTGCGACTCCGTGGTCCCCCTCCCGGTGCTCGGGCTCGGCTACCCATTTTGACACGAGATCCTATATATTCAAGAGCTTGATGTTGAGTATGGACACCAAGTTTGGTGGCTTCTTCAAAATTTACTGAAAACTCGTCTTGATATCTCTCATCGGATCCAGCGACTAGAAGTAATAATTCGTGATCCGATTGGATTCCCATGGCTTTCAGTACAATCACAATCGGTAGGGCTTCTGTCAAGATGTTATGCTGAAGAGAGATTCGCTCCTTTTTAAGCATTACATAACTTTTTGACTTGCGCTCATGTGTAGAACTGTGCAAAAGTTAGTGATGTTAGATTAGAGAACTGTAGGAAAATATTCTCTGACCTAGTAACGGACGCGGAAACGATTCCTTTCTTGGGGTCTGCTTCGATAATAACTCTGTTCTTGCTGAGTTGTTCTTGAACAAGAATGACTTTCTCTGTACCATTGACAACGAAATACCCTCCAGGATCCAAAGCACACTCGTTCATGTGAGCCATCTGGCGATCATTCTTTCCAGCCAGCCGACATTTTGAACTCTTCAACATGATAGGCATTCTGCCAATTGCGATATTCTTCCTAGCTACTATAGTCCTTCCTCGCATATATTTGATGTCGACTCTAATCGGCGCAGCATATGTCATGTCGCGAAGACGGCATTCATTAGGTGTAATTTCATTTTGCGGTTTGCGATCATCATAGTCCATTCGTTCCGGCTCGCCAACACGAATATCAGTATATCTGCTGATTGTTAGTGGATTTCAAACATATTCCCGGACAACGTTTCAACTGACTCCAACCAAAATTTAGGGTCTACCTCGCTGGTGACTCTTTTATTTGCCTTGACAATATCTTTGATTTCATGCTCGACGAAATAGTTGAAGGAATCGATATGCTGTTTAACAAGACCCTTGACTTTTAGAAAAGCCGGCACAAGATTCCATTTATCCTGAAGCGCATTAGATAATATTTCAGCAATCTCTCAAGTCTTTTCCTACCTTTGCAGTACTGATCGGATCCGTCAAGCTTTTTCCATCGTAGAATGGTTCGAGCAAAGCAGCAAAGCCCTATAATGATCGTCAATGAAAAATTCAGAATCGATTGGGAAGAATCTGTACATCATCATCTCTCTTAGGCGCAGGCTCCACGACAGCAGGAGCTTGTCTAGTTTTCGTCGCCCTCTTGCGCTTGGGATTTTCGGTTTCTACTGAGGCTCCATCGACATCTGGCGCAGATTCTTGAGCCTAGACTTAAAGTAAGTCGTCTGCCATAACAATACGATTGGATTTGCTTACCTTCTTCGCAGAGCTTTCCTCAGCTGGAGCTTCTACTGGCCCAGCAGTCTTCTTCTTGGGAGGCATCTTGAATTGATGCTGGACATGTGTATTAGCAAGATTTCGTCGGCGGATTTAAAAGATTCAAAAATTAATTTATTGGGTTGGTCACCATGAGAATCGGTCAAAGTTTATTTTAGGCCGAATACCCCGCGAGAATCAGCCAATTACACGATAAGGCTGAGATATGGATCATGCAAGGCTACCATAATCTTATCAGTCTATCAGGCTACGTGAGGGAAAAAAAGCCAAAGTTGATCACCCAATAAATCTTATAATAAATCAACGGTAAATAAATTTATAAGAACTAACGGTATCAGCCAGATCCTTGAATACTAGGTAGTCTTCAGTTATAATACTATTGAAGCTTTCAATCTTCTACATTGAATTAGAACAATTGGAATGTTGAAGGGTCTCGCCAGTGGTCAATTCCGGTCTGCTTTTTCTCCCACAAATAGCCGGGCTACTAGACAGTTAGAATGATCAGCTAATTTCACACTACATGATCTGTATTTAGCTTCCGTGATAATATGTCACCAAGGCTGTTCTAATCGAAGTTGAGACGATCGAGTGGTTGTATGGAGTCCATTGTAATAGATATCTGATTTGAATCTACCCTTCTTCGCACTATTGCATACACTGTACTGTTATTACTGCGTCTGCAAGGCACGACTACAATAGTTCTACAACTCTATCCTTTCTTGTATGCAACGTTCTACTTCGTACATATGCTAAGACGTTGCTCGACATCAACAGATGCTCTTCTTCCAAGATTCTAAATTTGGAACACATGCCTCACCGCTAGATCTGGTCTTCTTGCTACTTTTTGCTCTCTATCATTTGCACGCCACAGAGCACAACCCTACTCTCAGTCACTTATATGATTGTGTTGTGATGAGTTGAATAAGAAGATTTTTGACTCACAACGCAATTGCAAAAGGAATGTTAATGATTCAAAATGAGTTCCAGAAATTTGCTTTAGAGGAGCCTGCTGGTGTTTTAAGGCTCCGAGGAGACTAACGTCATTACAAGCTGCAGTTGACGTGCGGTTTGATTCGAGGATTTCGACTTGCATGCAGAAGATCGTGACCAAAATTGATTGGAGACGCATTAGGTAGCTTTGGTACTCCACACATCAAGACTTTTGCCACTGATTGAGTGGATGGTGGAATGGGAGAAGGACTTAAAGAGGATAATAGTGATTGTTCCTGCGAGGAATTGTGGATTTAGAGTTCTACGGATCCTAAAGATGCATACCTAAGTGCTCAAGACTCAAGTACATGATGGATTAACAGTCGATCTAGATGAGATCATTAAACAGCGACAGAAATATAGTACAAGTTTGGATGTGTGCATTGGGTTTGTGCTTCGGAATTGAAAAGAGGCTGGAGAGGCTCAGAGATCAAGCCTTATGATAGGATGAATGTGGAAGTAGACCTCCCGATTACGAAGACCACCAGGACTGGGGGGGAGGGCTGTAAATGTTTCATCAACGCCCCCGCCTCAAAGTAGTATCGAAAGTATTTGAGATTAGGGATCATGGCGCCCCGTGATTACCTTGATATTTCCTCATTTTGCTCATTGCACGAGAATGCGATACATCGCATTCACATTCACATCTCATTAATCTTTTTCAAGAGCTCACCGTTACCGTTGGGAAATAAAGTAAAGGAGGTTGGGCAAAAAGGTGCTTGAGTGCCTGCCAACATACAGAAGTTGCTGCACGTTACTGAAAGTTTAAACCCCCTGGTTGATTGGTCGAAATAGCAAGCTATTACCCCTCGAATGAATCGAATCAGGGCCCATCTTAGTATTGATGCGGGAGATGGTGAGAAGGAAACGAAAAAGGGGAAAAACTCAAATGGAATATATATATATACATACATATGTGTGTATACATACCAACGCTTTTCTGAGTCTAAATCATGTATATATGCAATTGTTAATACAAGCAGATCAAGCTGGATACAATCCAATTTTGCCCACTCGATGCTTTCTTATCGAGGTTATAAAGTGGATGTACGTACATGCTATCGTCGAGACTGTGTACTGATCAAAACTCGGTTGGATGCTGGCATGAATTGAAGGGAGTTTGACACTTTGCCAATAGATCTCTATCTATTACCGGTGCATTCCAATTTGCCGTAAATTCTTTTTTCTGTGAATTTGATTTGACTCGAGAAACGCATCAATATAAGTATTTGAAATCTATCACATCTTGTTAAACCCAAAGATACCACCATGCTTCCGATATAACCCATGAAAATCCTAGTCCTAGATAATCTTGTAAGCAATCAATCCTTTGGGCACGTCCACACATCTTAGCGTGGTAGCGTCTATCCTCGTTTAGCGCCATCGACCTCCCCAACTTCTGTATACACTCATTTTGACACAACATTTCTGTTCCCGCGCCTGGACGTCCAGGACGAGGAGGATATTTTGGATTATTTTCATATTTTTGTAGGTGAGTTAAATTGTGAAGTGTATGCCTGGTTTATCCATCAGTATCTTTGCGCATTGCACCCCACGTCAAACCCTCACTCCAGCCAGCCTTGAATTGCGCATTTCCAAGTCTGACCTGACCGATCACAGTCATATAGATTATCATTATGGCATATTCGAATAGCACTAGTGATCGAATGGACGAGTTGCGATTTCGTAGCCAACAGGCATCGAGGAATGATGCGTCTATGCTCGGTCTTGTTTCTCCTCCTCGAAATGGAAACCGAATGCCACAATCGTTACAACCTCAAGAGAGTCGTGGAGGACTGACGAGAAGATTCACTACCGATTCAGGGAGAGTTCCAACAATTGCTTCTATCACCACTCAGCGTACCGCGCAAGAACCTCAGGAATACGGTCCCTCGGTAAGCCAATTGAATCTGCCTATTGTAACAATCGCTATTGTCCTTCAACGGCCTCTTCTGAGTTTTCATGCTATTGTAAAATTTCTCCTGATATCATAGTATTTACTGACAATTCAACAATAGACGTACCATAAAGTACAACTGGTAAGCGATTCTTCTTCTCCAACCTCCTATTTCTTCGACAAAAAGCAAAACTGCATATTCCCTGCAGTGCAAAGCGCTTTTTCATATCGTCCGATTTTCAACTCATCCCGATAAAAGCTGACACTCCTATCAGTTAGAGAAAAAGAAACTCGAATACGAGAGGCTCCGTGAGCAAAAGAGGCGGTTTGAGGCGGAGATGCAATTGTTGGACCTACAACAACGAAGAGACGAACAAGAGTTACAGCAAATGCAAGAAGATCTTGGTCGATCTAATAACAATAATAACAACGCCGGCCATCAATCAGAACCAACTACACCACCAGAATACAGAGAATCTTCATCTGGATTTCCTTCGGCATTTTCTCGTCCCAATAGATATTCGACGTCTAGCATTACCTCTCCTCCGGGTCTTTATAATCGCCCAGGAAGATCTGGCTCTCAACTCACATCGCCGCAAGCTGGAATCATGCAGTCTAGACTTATAATCGATGATAAGCTACCTTCAAAGTCTGTGCCGGGCTCACGCCGCAATTCAGATGAAGATGAAAAGGAGGAAGCAGTAAGACAAGATCCAACCAGTCATCGTTCCACCAATGCGTACGTATATAAAATTCCCTTGCACTTTAATATGCACAATTCTTTCCTGCACACCGCCATCAAACAATTATTGTCAAAAGTTTGCATTTACTACAAGGCTCTCCCCACAAGACAGAATACAAAAAACCCCGTACATCTCTCTATATACATTCAATGAACAAGTACCTATTGGATGAACCTGCGGCTGGCTTCTTCACCTTCGGGCATGCGATTGGCTAGTTCCTGCTTCAACTTGACATTTCTTAAGCTTGCGCCTGGTTGCTGCTCAAAGTAGGGGCACTTGCACATCAGTCTCGAACTCATCCCATCTTCGGGGCCACTGAAGCTGGAAAATGGCAAGTTGCAGAAAATTCCTTGAGCAAGTTCTTTTTTGTTGGGAAAGCTATTGAAAGACCGATTATCACCTTTTCACTCTTTCTCTTCTTTCCACGGCATATCACATTGCCACTATACAATGTAAAGGTGAATCTGCTGCATCAGAAGAGGGGTCATAAGTATAGCCAAATTATTTCGCTTCCAACCGCTTTGACCTCAATGTTTTGATACTTTCATACTTCCAATTCTCTCAATACCCTCGATATATCTTCCAATCAACTCACCACTTTCGATCGGTCGATATATTCACTTGATTGTATTGAATGGGAATGGTTCGATTGACCTTTCTGCCTACTTTCCTATTGTCTCTTACCTCAACAAGATCCTCGGCCACTAGTGCCGTTGTTCTTCCGACCTTTAACTTACTCCTCAAATATCCTTCAACTTTTGATCTTCAACCTTTCAAACTTACAACCTTTATATTCTCTGATCGTTAACAACTACCTCTTTACTTGCTGAGCGAGACTTCAACCTACAAGAAACTCAAAATCAATATTATCTTTCTCAATATCTTCAGCATTTTCTAATTTTCTCTTCCTCCAAACTTGATTCCACGCAAATCTTAATTTCTGACCTTTCATCTTCGATCTACGGACCTCGAATCAAGTTTACTCTTGCTAATACACCTCAAGTCTCAATAGATATTCTATGCCAGTTACTAAATCTCGCAACGGTATGCACGATATGTTGTCCCTTGACCAAACCAATACCACTCGCTTTCTCTTCGGCGAAGATGAGAATGCTGCACCCGGAAGCGTTGATAAATATTTGAATATGAACGCTACCGATGACAAATTCCCTATTCTTGTTCGTCGCGACGAGTTCCCTGGTTTGGTATGCAATCTTGAAAAAATTTCACTCGCTTGTGCTGACCGCTCTATGCAGCTTTCCGCTTCTTCTGCAGCACTTGATTTAGCCTTATCTCAATCACCTGCACCAGAGTCCAACGCTAATGGTTGGAGTTCGTTTGCCCGCCATCGACCAAATCAACAAAGCCTTCCAATGAATAATCTTCAATCTCCTCACCAAGTCACAACCTCTGTTGGTCAATCTAGCACCGCTGAGTCTCCCATTAGTGTTCGCCCATCCTATCGTCATTCCTTGGATTTGAAGTATTTTGAAGGCCCTCAGGATGGTACTGCTCAAGTGACATCTCCACCAAAGCACGTTCAAGCTACCCCACCAAAGCTTCAATCATCATACTCTGCCAACGACGTCCCAACGGTTCGCACATCTACGAACGGCATGCAGAACAACAACAACACTCCTAATTCGCACGCTCAACAACACTTGCACAATCATAATGCTAGCTTGGGGCGTATTCCACCAAATGCTATGAACAGACTTAGTCGTGAAATGACTTCTGGAGACAATGGCACTCTGCGTGAGGCTCAGAATGGCTATCAATCGATCCAATCTGCCCTGCAAGCCAGTGCTGCACCTTTCGGTCCAGCTTTAACACAAGCCATGTCACAAGGCATGTCCCAAGCTCAGATGTCACCATCTGTGACTTCTCCAACCGGCCAACAAAATTACCCTACACCAGTCCAGGGCTATTATAATAATTATGGTATGCACATGATGAGCTTGGGAATGCAGAACATGCAACTTGGTCAACAAATGTACCCTCCTCCAAATTCCTACAACAACTATAGCAATTCGATGTATCAACAACACAATGGTGGACAGAGAGATAGCCAAGCACGAGTCATTCAACAACGTCGTCAAAATGATGGAGAAGGTAAGCTTTCGAGTACCCTATAACCGATACAAGCTAACATATTCTGCAGCAATGAACCGTTTCGCAAACGTAGCCTTAGAGCAGCTTGGTGGCGAGATCTACGCATTATGCAAGGATCAACATGGCTGCCGTTACTTGCAAAAGAAATTGGAAGACCGCAACCCCGAGCAAGTTCACATGATTTGGCTCGAGACAAACCAACATGTCATTGAGCTTATGACCGATCCTTTTGGAAATTATCTTTGTCAAAAGTTGCTTGAATACTGCAACGATGAAGAACGCACTGTCCTCATCGAAAATGCCTCGCACGACTTGGTCCGCATTGCTCTGAATCAGCATGGAACACGAGCTTTGCAAAAGATGATCGAGTTCATCTCCACAGCGGGTCAGGTTCAGACAATCATTGGCGCTTTGCGATACCGTGTCGTCGAGCTTATCCAGGATTTGAATGGCAATCATGTCATTCAGAAGTGTCTCAATAAACTCTCTCCAACCGATGCCCAATTCATCTTTGATGCCGTTGGACAGCACTGCGTTGATGTCGGAACTCACAGACATGGCTGCTGTGTCCTTCAAAGATGCATTGATCATGCTTCTGGCGATCAAAAAGCTTGGTTGATTAGACAAATTTCTAACAATGCTTACGTGTTGGTTCAGGATCCTTTTGGTAATTATGTGGTTCAATACATTCTCGATCTCAACGAGCCTATCTTCACCGAGCCTTTGGTTGCTATGTTTGCAGGTCGAGTTGCTCAGTTGTCGAAGCAGAAGTTTAGTTCAAACGTCATTGAGAAGTGTCTTCGATGCGCCCAAGAACCATCCAAGGATATGTTGATTGAGGAAATGCTCCAACCTAATCAGCTTGACGGTCTTTTGCGAGACTCATTCGCCAATTATGTTATTCAGACCGCTTTGGACTATGCCAACTTGAACATGAAGACACGTCTCATTGAGGCTATTCGACCTCACCTGCCAGCTATTCGCACCACACCTTATGGTCGCCGCATTCAAGCTAAGATCCAGGGCAATGAAAACCGCGGAAATACCTCGACTAGTCCCACCACTCCTAACGATAACGAGACTGGTCAACTAGCTACTCGTCACCAACGTGGCATGTCCAATGTGTCAGCCGGTCCTTTTGTTAGTTCTCCCGGAGCATTTCCCAATGGCATTGGCCCTGCACCCATAAGCAATGGTTTACCTCTTCCCGCAATCCAATCTCCAACTCAGCAAGGAGCTGGCTTTCCACCAAACAGTCGCCTTACTTCACCTGCCGCTGCTCATCCATACAATTATGGTAGAGCTGGCGCTCAATCTGGCAATCAGCCTGGAGCAGGTAGCGACTGGTTTTAATCCCGAATTCTCAATATCAAATTTGGTTGAAATTTCGGCATGACGATACGATTTCAACGCTTGTAACGGTACGAGGAACGATATTCATTTCCGAATCAGTCGATGTTACAGTTCATCAAGCATTTCATCACAATTGAATCTTTTTGATAAGATTTCGATCTTGCATTTAAGCTTTCTGGACAGTTCATCTTCTATGGTTGTATTCACAAACGATTTTCACGGCCCTTTGTTGTTACATTAGCATCACTCTAGAGGTATTGCATTCGTGCATACCTGTTTCTTTTCAATTTCAATTGGCGATAGCGTGCATCACGGAAGCAAAATTTTCTTGCGAGTCTTCAGCCTTTTTGTACCATAGCAGCTTGATCAAAAAAGATCTTAGCATGATTCAATATGACACCTTCTATCTCTAGCGCAGGGTACAATATGAGCGACTGCGCTGCTCAACTTGTACCTTCATTGGCCGCGACAATAGAATCGATTTTCCTTGTTCTTTGGTTTCCTAGCGGTGGTTTTCTGGTTCTAGTTACTCTTTGGCGTGTCAATTGGTTTTTTCACTTGATAGTCATGAGCAGACATCTTGTGCCCACACCTTTCTTCTGCATCTCTCTTCTCTACATCGTGTTGTCCGATGGGAAGGAAGGCTCTTCTTGTAACCTTCAAGGCTTCTTTTCTTCTTCTTTTCTTCTTTAGCTAGCTTGGCGTATGTTATTGCATCGTCTGCTTCCATTTACGCACGAATCAAAATGTGCTTCATCTGATGGGTAAATGGTTCATTTGAAGCTTTCTAGAGATCTTCTGACATTATTATTTCTTTCTTTTCTACTGGACTGGTCATGAGCCTTGACTTCGAAGAAAAGCAGAAAAAACTTGTAACTAGAAAGCAATGAGAAACGAAAATTCATGGAATATGTCCTAATGCTTCCATGTGAATTCTTGGCATGTGTCTTCAAAGTCTCGAAATACTGACTTTCACTTCACCTATTCGCAATTAAAGCCCATTGGTGAAGTCCATGTAGGAGTGAACTCTGTGTCTAGCATGTTGAATAGCTGAAATTTGCTCTAGTAGATATTATATTGAGCCATGTTGGGAAATGCTTTGAGGGATTCTGTTGACATGTAGGCAGTTGTAGAGAAGGTAAGATAGGTATGATGCATTGAGGCTGTGGGGAAAGGGTGCCGTGCCGGGCCGGGCATTTTGAAGGTGTGAGTTTTGAGGCTTGTATACTCTTGGCGGCTAGGTAGGGTGGATCGAATGCACTTGTATTGATTAGAGTGGAGGAAAACAATTCATCGGGTGCCATTGTCTTTCAGCTGAACCATATTCTCACTATGCACAGAGGACAGAATTTGCTGTGACAGAGCAGTTCACGTAAATAGTATAAAAGTTGGGAAGATCGAAACTCTCCATAAGTAATGCGATGTCTAAAACTGTCAACTCGGTGCTTAATCTTTTCGCAAGCATTTCTTCATTTATAGGGAGGTTATAAGCAGGGTTTCATTTGCTTTATTCCTACTTTAGCATTAATCAAGGACCGTGCTGATACCAGCAGCTTTGTTCATTATCATCACATCACATCATACTATTGCTCCCTTCCCTCCCCTAACCCATCTATCCTCATTCATCCATCAACAACCCACTTCCCCTCCAGCCCATTTCCCCTCCTTAAACACTCTTCGCCTCCACCTCGACCCCCTTTCCCCGCTCACTCCCACTCCCCCCACTTCTCACCCCCTCACTCCCATAATCCTCTCCACTCAATACCTCCAAACTAATCCTCTTCGTCTCGGGTATACACAGCGTTGTAAATATCCCCGCAAACATGAAGACTGCATAGATCTCCAGAACATGATCTAACCACGGACTTGCAGATTTTGCAGTTGCGCCTCGCACACGCAGGGGCGCAATGGCCGCTTGCCCGATGATAGAACCAATCTTGCCCATGCCGGCGCTGAACCCGTGAGAGGTGCTGCGGTAGCGGGTGGGGAAGCATTCGCCGGGAACGATGAAAGTTGTTGTGTTGGGTCCTGGGGGGTGGTCAGTTGTGGGATTGGCACTTTGGGGGATTCTAGGGTTTCAGGGGGAGGGAAAGGGGAGAGAGGGGAAGAAGGGGCACGTACCAAAGTTAAAGAAGAATTGAGCAACTACATAAAGACCCAGTAGCCCATGCCCCGAAAGTTTATGGTACCCAAAACCCATTCCGATAAAAACAATCGTGAGAACAATAAATCCCATGAGTTGAATTGGTTTCCGTCCAATCGTATCAACTGTTGCAACCGTAACCCAATATCCTGGGATCGCACCAGCACACACAATGATGAGATTTCCAATCGCTGTGTTCAACAGGGTTTTGTAAACTGTCGGGCCCGTTGAATAACCGATCGCAGTCAATATAACAGGATTATTCAACGATAATCCATACCAAGCCACATCGAGCAAAAACCAAGAACCAGCTGTCCCAAAGAGGATTTTCCCATTTTTCCATTGCGAATAGTACGCGATAAAATCACTCCAACTAGCTTTGGGGATTTTCATTTGAGACTTGCCGGCCTGGAGTCCTTGGACTCGTGCTATTTCATCGGGGTGACCTTCTGCTTTACCGGCTATGTATGCTTCGACATCTAATTGCGCTTGTTCAACATCGCGCGCAACATCGAATGTATAGCGAGGTGTTTCGGGGATCGTGAGTCGGTAGTAGAGTGCCACACAAGCTAGCGCAGCGGGGATTAGTGGATATTTTGACGGACAGCCTATTTTCGCTAAACTCAGGAGTATATTTACCTGGAACCGCGCCAAATCCAATAAGCACTCTCCACATTTTATCAACTGCTAAGCCGCATACACCTTGACATACTGCGGCGGATTTGGCGGTGAGGAGAGATTCATTGAAACCGGCGACTAAGATAAGCATGACGAGACCGGCGACGAATTGGCCGATTCCCTGCATGGCGAAGACTGCTCCCATCATTGCTCCACGCCATTTGGTGGTAGCGAATCTATGAGCTTGTTAGACTATGCTTGGTTTTGAACAAGAATGTTGCATGACAATGGAGTTTGGGTGGGGGGGATAATTATTCAAAGCTTTTCATAAGAATGCAATGACAATTCGGCCAATTTTCAGCAATGAGCAGAATGGATTCCACAACTTCAGAACCCAGTATTTGATAGCTGATAGAAAAAGAGCTTACTCTGATGTGATAATAGATGAGAGTGGATAATCACCACCAATTCCTGCCAATTGAGTCAGTTCTTTCCATTCATGTATGATTGAAGATAGCAGGATCATAAACTTACCGACACCCATAAGAACACGCCAGAAGATTATGACCCCCACGATATTCACAGCCGGAGAACTCGAGGTTAGAGATTGTGCCACTGTAATATTAGAGGGTCAGTAATCCTCGCCAAGTATAGTATCCCAAAGGAAATGACAAAATGAAGGATTATTGCTGCATGGAGAGGAAGAGTACATAGAATGAAACACTCGAATAGAGGGTGAAATCAAGGGACAGAAGTACGAAGTTGAAACAAAAAGGTTAACGATGCATCCGTACTCACATGTCGCAAAAATGATAATGATCAATTCGAGTCCATACTGCGATTACATGTAAGCATTGAGGCTTGACCCATCATCAAACCACATACCATCTTCTTCCGTCCCACGATATCCGCCAAGATGCCAAATCCAAACTGACCAACCACCGTGCCCGCACTCGTCGAGACCTTGATTGCCGTGTCGGAATTAGTTGGCATGACTCCTTTATTGTGCGGAAAATAAACTATTCCAAGCATGGTGGTGAGGAGCCCAACAGCAAAGATATCATAAGAATCGGTAAAGAACCCAATGCCGGCAACCACACACGCACGAACATGGTACCATCCGAAGGGAGCGCGATCAATTTCCGCTAGAGCGAGTCTTCGTCTTTCATTGGGATCTTGGATGTGAGCAAAATCATTGTTGAAATTGTGCCAAACGGCGTTTCCACCAGATGTTGTATGAAGAGCAGCGGGGGCTGGTGGATGAGGTGCGGCTTCTCTTGAGAGCTCTGGACTTGCCATTATTAGATGGCTTTGAAGTACTAGAGAGTTCTGAATTCTATGCTTGTCTTATATCACTTTCAATCTTCAAGAGGTTTGAAGTAGAGTTGCATTGTAAAACACCCACGAGGGCAGTAAGCTTTATCAAGCAGTGAATGAATGCGCCAGCCAAGCCATTGGGTAACATTGAGTTGGTGAGTGATTTGTCTCTCACAATATTACTCAGGGTAGAAATCACTGAATATGGCAGGTTCCCGTCCAATTTGTGGCGTGGTAAATGTGGTTGTACCAAATATATTTATATATCAACGAATTACAGATTATGATATAGAAACGGGCTTCACAAGTGATGAAGAGTGTGTTGCATATCATGGCTACAGCCGACGAGGCTGATATTGAAGAATCAAAAATACGACAAATCAGATGTTATAGATCTAGCACGTTTCCAGTTCAGAGGTCGATACAAGGTTTCTCAAACCTCTCCAATCAAGCCCTGTAATACGTATTACCGGGTGATATTTATCAAATATATCGCGAGCATGGGTAGTTGTATTGATTCGCTTAATACACTCGTAGTGTTACCAGCAACGACATCGTATCAAACTTCAAGTCGGTTTTAGATTTGATAAATCGATTGGTTTGATTTCTGTGTAGCCTAATAATGTATGGTGCAGTGTACCATACAAGGCAACAGCAATGTTGTTATCTATAAGGAGGTATAAACCCACCATTTTGTAGCGTTATGTGCCGAAGAGACTACTCGATCTCGATCTATCCCCGAATAACAATACATGATATATATACAATCAGTTCTAGCTGTGAGCCATCTACGCCACTGTATTGCAGACCGAAGGCGTTCTTGGCATTGATAAGCATTTGATCTGGATGCTAGAAGCCATGGCGTAGTTTCATAGAAGGATTCTCGAAGTTTAGAAGTCTATGAGAGGGGAGCTCGGCATGGAGCACGTTCTTCCAAGAGGTTTTTAAACCGGACAATCTATAACAAACGAAAATCTTCAGATACAAGAGTACTTTCCCTCTTCATTCGTGTAATCTGCCCTGCCATGGTTACGTTCAGACTTGAGTTGAATTTGGGCAGCCCACGGTTGGAAGCGATATGATACCTGGCTGAAATGTTCAGCTCTCTTGGCCCTTTCAAATTTGATAAGTTCGAATCTTTGTAAACCAGTTGGGACATTCGTGCCGATTTAACCGTCGCTTACCACTGCAACCATGGGGGTGACTTTGTTCTATGCTTCCAATCGAAATATTAGGTATCAGTGATTACTGGTGACAGAGTCGTGGTTTGACGCTCAAGTCCGAATGATCTTGGGGGCTTAGAATGCAATTTCTTGAGCCTCTTCGGAACATCAGGCGTGTATACCAAGATGAGACACCAGGCTTTGTGATTCTTTGGATGTTTCGGTATCTTCTTTGCCAGACATCCACTGCCAGGCTAGCAACGACCAGTTCAGTTCCTTACGCCAGAATAGTCCGTGGCCAAGTTCGCTGTCTGCACACATACCACCAGTCTTTGGCATACGTTGTCCAAATATTACTCGTCCAAATCGAGAATGTACGATAGCCATGGAGCACATAACACACGGCTCATATGTTATGTAAAGCTCCAACTCATGACAAAGATATCCGTCGATCCATTCTGCCGAGTTGTGGTGCTTTGCCTCCAGGGTATCCAATGATTGATCTCTGAAAATTGATTTTTCTTCTGAAGTATTCTTCGCTTCTGAATCTTTGCCAGCTTTAAGTTCTTCTTGAACTTTTATTCCATCTGCTACCATTGCAATAACTCGAAGCGCTGCATGCGCTGTAACATTACCAGACCCAAACCGTGGCCAATTCATCCATCGCGCGTCACCAGCAACCGCGAGTATGCGTGCAGCTCCATTCTTTCGTTCGACAACTACAGCACCGATTTGCTCTCCAACACCTGTCGTACTTGAAGAACGAGCTGCTTCAGCCGCTAAGTTCATATATTTCTCGACTTCTCCTTGTATTTCTTCTTCTGCTCTAGATACAATTGCTGGATGAGGACCAAATGGATTACTTTTCTTGTATACTATAGGCCAGTATTGAGACGACCAAGACTTCGCTTGTTCTTGCGATGTTGGGGCTAACAAAGGTACTTTGATGGAACAAATGGTTGCGGGATCTAGAATTGGAGAAAGGGCACCGCGTAATTCTTCCGAGCTGATGAGATTTGCAGCTCCCACGAGAAGGAAAAGCTCTGGAGATTCAGTGTCAGCCGGGACATCGCTCTCTGCTCTTGCTTCTAGCATAGAAGTGCGAACGTGACCTGGAACGTCTGTTTGTTTCGCAAATCTTCTGATGTGCTGTAGATCATAGCCACCATCTTCAGGAAAGAGTCTCCTTGTCAAACTGAGAAAGTATGAGTACATGCATAGTTCCACAAGAATGAGGATTAAAACTTACTTGAGAACACTACTAGCTTTTTTCGCTGGAACGCTTGTGATATAAACACTGAGCAATGAATATCGAGCTCTCGTCTCCAATGTGGTCTTGAGAGGAATAAGACCACTTGATGTAGCCGAAGCCTCGGCCTTGTTTTCAGTGAGCACTTTATTCATTTTTTCAATTCCAGGTAACTTGACACTCGTCTTGTATATGTGTATATGTATATAAATTATCAGTCGTTGAGCCCCAGTTACTCTTGTCTGCGAGTCATTGGTTCAAGATATTTATTACTAGGTTGTGCAGAAAAGGACTCTCTCTGTGGGTCAGGAAAAAAAATCGCCAAGCCTGATTTGCACGTGATCAGACCTGTATCATTACCTACCGCCTACTCCATCGAACTGGTGAACGCATCTGATGGAGTGAGAATCCGAGGTGCTCTCACTACCCAATTATCTAAATTTATCATTCTCCAAAAGGGCACGCATCGAAATTCTGTCGATTTCTTCGACTTCTTACAAGGAATTCTAGCATTCACAAATCATTAATAAGTGAAAAGCATTGCATCAGATGTCATCGTTTTCTACCTACTGAGGCGGATCGATCAAAAGATTCCGAATTTAATTACTATTTCACCAGACCAACGTACTTTTATGAAGATGCTCAACCTGAGAATTTTTCGATATCTTATCAACAACCCATCGATAATTTGCTTCCCCTTCCCTTGGATTCATGTCCCGGCGTGATAATACAAACGCTCCATAACCGATGCCATCCATTCACAAATACACAGGTTTATAATTTCCATTCCAAACGCCTATGCTTTAAACCCCCGAATACCCATTTCCCATATACACATATTTAAAAGGTTTGCAGTTGATCAACTGAGAACTGGAGCTTTCATCTGCCAAAGAGCAACTTTAGCTCGTTCTCTCACATCCAATTCCGGATCTTGTTCCAGATTTTCAATTTTTTCGAGGATGCCAAGTTGTTTCAAATTATGCACGCGTTGCGCGCAAGCGGGCCCATCATTCGAATCATCCACCCAGGTGAGGTTGGAGACCAAAAAGCACAATGCAACTCGCACTTCGTAAGCTTTATTAGTGAAGTGAGGGACGAGAAGTTTAAGAAGTTCGGTTTGGGCGATGACAATTTGACGATGTTGAGGGATACTGGCGGCCATATGAACTAGGATATAAACGACAGCAACGATAATCTCTGGTTGAGGGGTAATGACTTTCTTCTCTTGTGCGGTAGAATCTCTGCGATTAGCGTTGGAGGGAACATTGATGATCTTTGGTCGAAGCTTGGATGCCAGAATGTCGAAAACTCGGTCTTGACCCAAAGAATTGAAAAGAAAGTCGATCATTTCAGTGTTTTCTGCAGTGCCATTATGGCTTGATCCTGCACTTGAAATCAAATTTCGTATGAAATCCAGACCTTGTTCTTGAACAGCAAGATCGTCTTTTCTGGCCTTTTTAGCAGGGTTGAGTTCAGCTTCCCTTAGAGCTGCAAGTTTAGCTTCTGCTTGCTGCAAGCTTTTGCTGCGATTGCTACTACTAGATCTGGAGTTGCTATGGGCTGGGAATGAACCATTCATTGGTGCTTCAAACTGACTCATCTCCACATCTTCGTCCATTGCATCATCAGGCCCAGAGGTTGTGCTATAACTGCTTTCTTTGAGAAGTGCTTCATCTTCTGTATCGTTACAAATGAGGTGGTCTAACCATCCAGAACCCAACTCCTCTAAACACTTTCTTTTGGCCTCATTGCCGACACCACAAACAAAGTGTTTGAGTGCCCAGGTAGCATTGAGACGAAGCTTTGCGTTGGTCGAGTGCGCTTGTTCACAAAGGATTCTAAGTACCCCACATTCCATGAAACTCTGCGAATACATTAGTGACGAGGTGATAATAGCTTCGAATGTGTACAAACCTCTCGCATTGGGGCAACGTCAGTCAAAAGATTGCAGACTGCAGCTGTAGCGGCAATCTGAACTTCAACATCTGAGTGAGTGAGAAGGGGAAATATTGGTGCAACCACCCCATTATCAATCAAGGTAGTCCGAAGTATACAGACCGATCTTGCCAAGGCGCGGGTAGCGGTACAAGCAGCAATAAGAACGCCCACGTGGTTTATCCCATAACCATCCTGCTTACCCTCCACGTCGCCTGATTCGGGTTTCTTTTCTGTTTTGTCACCTTTATCATTGACCTTGGTTGATGGTTTTTGGGGGCTAGGGTTTAGCGATTCGACAATATAAGGAATGATACCATTATCCACGACGGACTTTCGGTGTTCTTCTTTGAAAGGAACAAGAGAGGCTACAGCTCTCAACACGCTTTCCCTTACTTTTATTTTGTGGACAAGGAGAGCAGATTGTCCAGGATCGCCAAGACGTGAGGAGGGGGGTTGTTCCGCAAAATCTTCGGCCTCATTCGACTGAATAGGTGACCAGAATTGTGCACTTTCACTCTCTGGTACTGGCTCGTAAGCCAATTTTATCAACTTAGATAGCTTGGGCATTGCTTTGTTTTGAAAAGTGGCCTTTTGAAGATGTTCGCTATCCGTGATCAATAAGGATAATATTCGTGGAGCCATTTCTGTGATTGACCACTCAATCCTCAACGTTTCATGATCATGAGAAGCATCCTTAGACTTTACTGGGGTGGACTCTTCATTCAACATCTGCACAAGAAGCGGCACGACTAATAAAGCTAATGTCGGTTCCCGGACTTTGTGGATAAGACCGACTCGAAATAGAACTGTTAGCAGATATGCAGCCATAAGTCTCTCCTTGCCTTCTCGTGACCTCATGATAAATATCAAATATGCAACCATGGGGGTTTCAGATTCATCTAGAACCACTTGACTTTCCGGTGGTGAACCATTGCGATCCGGGGCACCGCCCCATATGGAAGCAGAACTAGACTTTCCACGTCCATTGGGAGCTTCCCGAGAGCTAGATGAACCAAGTGGCGGAAATGCGGAAGCCTGTGCACTCTTGATTGGATGTTGTGGAATGATCGGGAGTAAATAATCAATAGCATTCAATTGGCTTTGCTTTGAGCCTAACCCTGCTGTGTTCGACGTATTCCAAGCAGCTCTCGAGTGTTGCAGGACCACTTCCTCCCCTGCTGAAATCGATGGGAATACGGCCATAATTGATGGGTGATAAAGTAGTTGTGAAGCTCTCAACTTGGATTCGGCTACAATGCTAGCTAGAGCCTCTAAAATCGCCGGAAAACTGACGTTTGAGGGCGAAGCTTGGGGGAAGTATTCCAATAGTCCGTCCCTATGCGCAACGATATCTGCACCTGGAATGACTAGTCCCTGAGCCACAACAAAGCTGGCTAGTTTCACAGCTAAAGCATCCAGAACACCGGAAGTTGCTAGACTTTGTTGGTGAGACTCCTGCAAGCATATTCGAGCGATAAGTGATGCCGCCAACGAGATCTGATTTT
Organism: Botrytis galanthina; assembly: GCA_004916875.1. Classification (NCBI taxonomy): domain Eukaryota; kingdom Fungi; phylum Ascomycota; class Leotiomycetes; order Helotiales; family Sclerotiniaceae; genus Botrytis; species Botrytis galanthina. Next base: position 23,281 of record PQXL01000391.1, read on the forward strand.
GTATAATGTGTGATGATGATGTTTGGGAAATGATGCGGGTTAGCGAGGCAAGGTGCGGGCGTATGAATAACGCTGCGGCCAGAGACTTGATGGTGATAGGATGTGCACTTGTGGCAAGCATTGCGGATTCTGCAAGATTGGTTAAGGCCCGAAGTGCTGCGAGAACTGTTTGTGGTGGATTATTCGATGGGCAAAAGTTCGAGAGGATAGCTGGGAGCGCAGAGCCATAGTGTAATGGCGCAAGGAAAGCTGGACCACCTAGTTTTTGTTAATCAAAGGCACAATAAGTATAGTAAATCTGCTAACCGTATGCAAGGCTTCCTAAGACTTGAAGAGCTTGCAGTCGAAGCATTTCCTCCTCCTCTTCTTCTTGTGATGGTCGGATCGCATAACTATGGTCGTGTGCCTTTCCGTCCTGATTTTTGGGAACCGACTTGTTGAAACATAGGCGTACGACAGGTTCCACAAGGCCCATGGTCACAACCATTTCTTTCTTTAAAGCATGTCCAACGATTTCATTCTTCAGACCCTTCAAGTTGGCGATCTGCTCCGAGGTAGACCTGGCATTTCGAATCAAGAGCGGCCATCCTTGTGTGGCTAAACTTCTAGCCATATTGTACTTTCAAACCAGTGTATGTAGGGAAACTATCTCGAAATGGCACCCGATGACGAAGGAAGTTATTAGAAGTAGCAATAATTATTTTTGGGTTGATTTGTGATTGACAGGTTAGATGGTGTGATTCGTGGTTGATTTATTAGCAGTAGGTTGGATAGAAAGAATGTTTTGAATGTTGTACGCAGTTAGGATAGGGAATTTGTTAATAAGGTTCCATTAGAACTAAGGTGAATGACGAATGAGTTGTATCTCGTACAATACCTACCTCTTTTAAAACAACGACAACAACAACAATGTAATTGTTAAAAGACCAGTATCAAACAGCAGTGCAATCGTTCGCGTGAAGAAGAGTCCGGTATGTACAATGATTATTACAATAAGGAAAGACCTGGGTAGACACGGCAATCGAGGCAGGTAAATATTTTGTAGGCCAGACAGACAATCACCTAGGAGATATGCTCTTTGCTATTACTGATAGATGACGCGCTACTCTGGAGTCTGGGGTTTACCTTAAGCGTGGGATGGGATTGGAATTCTTCACATGGATCGGAGGTAGGAAGGCAGGGAGGAAGGTAGTGGAAGGTAGCTCAAGGTATCTTACATTCACACAGGTAGTTATCGTAGAGAGAGAAGAAGACATTATTGTATCACGAGTCATTATCGCCTAGTATCTATCGCATACATACACTTATTACATACCTACCTACACATACTACATATCCATATCCAGATACTATACTTAAACATTAACCGCAATCTTTCTCAAGCAGAGTTTTCCGGTCAACACTTTTCTTGCACCTTATTTACTATTTCGTGTGCCTCCTCTACTTCCTCCTTGCGAGATACAGATTCATCGCAAAGTCGGCATAGACAAACCCTTACTTCGTATAAGACTGTACATTCCTCCTTTTCTCACTTAGGTCCTTCCACGATTATCAAAAGTATCGAATCGCAGCTGTTTCTGACACCACGCCCTATCAAAACCCCACCCCATCGTTCTTACCCACTCACTCAACTCCACTCCGCCAATTTAGTCCAGAGTCGGAAGGCACTGATCATGATTCAGTTTGAAAAAGGAATATGTTGAAGTCGCCGTCACTGAGCAGATCCCAAGCTTCTCCTACTCTCTATCACTATGCACCTACTGCGACACGACCCTCACTGTCGCGCAGAACATCGGCTGCAAACAAACCTTCTCCTTCGCCACAATCACAATCACAATCACAACCACAACCACAACAGCAATCGACACCCCAGTCGGAACCAAAGAAATGGGTCTATGTTGACGCATCTACGCAGTGGAGTCCTCCTATGATGCCTTCTAGGATGGCAGATGGAGCATCGCCGTCCGCGGAAGTGAAAGTAGAAGATCCTCCTCCGGAACCCACCATTGCGCCAGAGCAACCCAACGTCAATGTATTACGAAATATAAACCCACCAATACAACCAGAATCACCAAGCATGAAGAGACGCCAATCGGCAATTGAAGATGCGAATACTTCCAGTAAAAAGGAGTCCCTCTCGAAAAGAGTAAAACCTCAAACGTCCGTGAAGATTTTGCCTCGACAGTATGAGCACTGTGAGGAAGAGGATATGGTTATTCTCATAGCTAGTATGATCGCAGAATTGATTCAAAGAAATGATGCTCTTCCTCCCCAAGGCGGGGTGTTAACACGCTTTCATTCTAGGTGTGTATATTCATATTGTATCAGGATACCTCTTTACTGATGAGTTCTAGGTCTCCTCCTGGGATTTCTGTTCTTGATTATCTGGCGCGGCTTGCAAAGCATGCAACCCTAAAACCTCCTCTTTTACTTTCTATGGTTTATTATATTGATCAACTTTGCGCATCATACCCTGCATTTACAATTACAACATTGACTGTCCATCGATTTTTGATCACAGCAGCGACGGTAGCCTCCAAAGGACTTTCGGACATTTTCTGGAACAATTCTACGTATGCGAGAGTTGGTGGTGTCAAATTGGCAGAATTAGGATTACTGGAGCTTGAATTTTTACACCGTGTTGATTGGAAAATAATCCCAAAGCCAGAAATGTTGACCGATTATTACAAAGGGTTAATTGAGCGAAACGAGCGGTATAAAATGGAAGGAGATATGACGGACGACTCTGATGAATTAGAAGATGACGATGAAGAAAGCGACGAGCCTGATACCCCCGAGCAAGCCGAGGTTGGAATTGACGCAGATATGAGTAACACGAAGGAGTCAGATGCTCCAGATCACCAGACAGAGTCTGGACATGAAGAGTCTTCACGGTCAGAAGGACCCTGATTGCGTCTTATAATACCCCTTTCTCTTTCGCCTTGATTCTTTGGTTTTATGGCGTTGGGTAGGAGTATTTTACACGGCATTGATAAATAGATCAAGGGGTGCCTCGGGTTTGTCTGTTTTTGAGGGAATCATGTATATACTCGAGTTGAAATGCAAATGGCATTATTTGCCAAATCTTATGAAAAACTGTTGCTTTTGTAGGCAAACAGTCATGTTATGTCGAATGGGTAGAAAAGAAACACGAAATGGTCTGGGAACATTATAGGCAAATATCATATTTCTTGAATCGAGGTCGTAACTGAGTGAATTCTCAACGTTGTACATCGTGTCGTACAATCCATACATCAAACGTTGAAATGTTGAAATTGATCCACAGCATGGAATCTCGAACATTCGCGCTTATCATCTTACGTAATCACAGCCTTCCCCAGACAATAGCTCCACGAAGCTCTCACCTCAAATCTCCAGCTTGCTCCAATAATCCAACCCGATAACCCAAGCACAATCATGAAACCCGTCACTCTCCTCCTCGCGCTCTGCGCACACTTCCTTCCCTCGACCGCTGCAATCACAGACCAAACAGACACAGCAACAATTTACATTCAACCCCTCCTCTCCGCCTCCGCATACCCACTAGCAAGTGTATCCTACAACCCCTCTACTCTCTCCGCTTCCCTCTCATCCTACGATCCTCCCACCAATCTCCTTCCCGAGATATCCTCGTCTCCAGAATCGGATTCCCATAACTCCAATGAAAATCTTGCTCGCATAGGCATCTTCGATCCTGCCACCTCTGTCTTTAAAAGCTCCACTTCTCTTCTCTCCTTGTCGAATTTCGAAAAGGGTTATAGACCGACTATTCTTTTGACGTTGGATTCGCAGGGTGCGGTGTTGGGGGTTACGATTAAGAGTGGTGTTATAGATGCGGGTGCTACGAGAGACTTTGCGCCGAAAGTCGAGATTAGACGGATGGTTGAGGGGAAGGAACCGGTCTTGGGCCCTAAGGTCGTTTTAAGTAAGGAGGGAAAGCTGGAGAAAGAGGTGCCGGAGAAGACTTTTTTGCAGAAGTAAGTCTTTCTTTGTTGGGTTTTGCGACGAGGTCAATTGGATAGATGGATGTGCTAATATTGTGAACTTTAGGTATTGGTGGGTTCTTTTGGGAGCAGCGATGTTAACGATGACTGCGGGAGGATCCGAGTAATAAGTACGACTATAAACTTGGTATCGGAATTAGAGCGATGCTTCGGGAGTACGAGGACATTGGATGGGTTCATTAGACATCGTTATGGCTGGGAGTCTCTGCGAACGATAAGATGACCAGATCTCGGCCGACTCCATCATGTAGACTTTTGAACTCTCTCGGTGTTAGATCTCGATGACGCCCAACATTTTGGAGTAGACACTCTAGGGCTTTCCAAGGAGCATAAGGCAAAGAAGCCTCGAGATAGTTGGCGACGTCGCTGTGTAATAGATCAATGAGTAGCGACCTCGTCGCTTAAGGAACATTATACCCACGGCTCTTTCTAGCATGTCGGAAACACATAAATGCGCACGTGTTGAGTATAGGTTTATAATTCGAGCATAATATACATGTTTCAAAACTACAATTTATCAGTTCTTTTTTGCTTTCGCGAAAAGATTGTTTGATTAATGATATGTCCGAGAAGGCATTCTTCAAAATCTTTATCGTCTTCTTCAGTGTTCAGTCTCAGTTTTAGGAATGAGGAGAGGAGGAATATTATCATTATTTTTGTTAAATATCGGAGAAAAAGAAAGAAGAAACACAAGGTGAAGAGATTTATATCTAGAAAATCGATCACAAGAGAGAAGTATATGGTGTGAAAACACCACGTAGATTACAAGAAGTAAATCTTTCACTACAGCTACCGAGTTCGCTTGATTCTATGCAGATGACCTCCAACGGCCGGGTCTCTCTTCCTACCACGCTCGGGACGTTTGTGGGACTAGGTAGTCGCGCGCCTACGGACCAACTTCACATAACCACGGTCGCGTGTAGCCCTACATATTAGTATTCGTGCGTGGTAAGAGATGGGTTATTGGCGTGGTTGTGGTTGTGGAAAGAAGGCTGTAGGGCTGAAGACCCGGACGAGGGCTTGCGAGGGAGGATCTTGATGTTGTTTGTGGGTGTTGGGATGGCTGGTGAGGTGTGTGTGGATGTTGGGGTTTGGTGGGGGTGTACAGGTTCTGGGAGTGATATATTGAGGATGGAATGGAGAGGTTGCGTATGCTTATTTCTTCTGTATTTTGGTTGATATTTCTGTCTGGGTGTGTGTTTGAATCCTATCTATCTGCTTCTTCCTCGAATTTTATTTATCCGGTTTACATACAGAGCTAGAATTCACACACGGAAAATACAATGGGTAATTCATCATCGCACCACTCCGTCTCCTCTCCAACATCCACATCCACTTCTCCTTCCCAGCCTTCCTCCTCCAATTCCTCGACTAAATCCCACAAGCACTTTCACATCCATTCCAATCCTTTTTCCCACTTCCATACTCACAATCGTCGAACATCGTCTGTTGAAGAGCACGGTTCTCTCTTGAAAAATGCAGATAATGATATTGAAGAGGATGATGATGGTACATATTTACTCCGCAGAGGGAGCGCTGAGTCCAGAGAAGAATGGCTAGCACGGAAACAGATTATCGCTTCGAGAATTAAGGGAGATGGTGTGGGTGATGTGGGGGTTAAGATGTGGAAGGATTATAGTATTGTTGATGGAAAGGGACGACTTTGATAGAGATTTTGGGGTGATACTTATGATGGTTTTGTGGTGTGGTTTTTGTACTTGGAAGGGTATGTCCTTGGAGAGGGGTTTCAAATGAGATGATTTTCGGCTAGATTTTAGGGGGTTTCTTTCGGGTCGTCGTTGTTGTTGTTTTTTGGAAAAGTGTTGCATGAAATTTTGTTGGTTTGTACGGATTCTTTTGGTAGATCTGAGTATGAAAATATTGCAGATATTTTGAGGTGCTGATAACCATACTTGAGCATTTTTGAATATCACTTGAATATATGGACTGAAGCTTTGCAAGGGAAGACTTTCCCGGAATCATTAAGGCCAACTCATTTGTTCATTGAATTCTTGATAGATGAAATAAGGACTCCGAGATTTGAGGGAGTATTGGGGGGGGCTGCTGATGGAAGATGGTGACATTCGTAGGTTGTAGCACTAGCCGCAGTTGCTCTTAATCAGGAAGAACCCCCGAAGTATCAGAACCATAATGTAAAATTTGTTAACTCACTGGGGGCTAGTCACCAGGAATAGCTTCATAGATGGAATGTTACTCTCTTCAAAGATCTTTTGATCTGTGAGAGGAAGAGAATTGGCATTTCCATCTTTTCCTAGCATATAGCTAGATAGGTATATATACTGTGAATGGACTTCCATCCAATTTCCGCCGCAGCTAGTTAAATTTCAGTGACACAAGAATCACGACTCTCCATGGACTTATATCTAGCCACCTACCTGGTATAAACATGAAAATATTTTGCAAATATTCTTCAACCGTACTTAATTATAAGCTTGAAGAGCTTTAAATAACCTTATTCAGCTTCTACCGGGGTTATTCGGCAATCGCTGAAAATTAGACGCCAATTTCAGGGGACTTACAGGGACCATGATACTATTTATGGGGTATATTTGCTCTAGATTCCAGAACAACCATGCTAAACCACTACTACCTCAGCTAAAAGTACTCAGGGTAGCTACTTCCACGTTGTCCTTTACGTCTTCCTTCAGCTATACCTGTCTAGGGACTATAATAGGGATTATAATGTTGTTTGCTTAGTATAAATGTCTTGTGCTCTTACCTCCACAAATATCCGACTACCTAGACAGCACATAGAGAAAAAACCCTGAAAGCTAGAATCTACGCAGTATCTACCTAGGTACTTATCCTTGCAGACCGCACCTGCAATTGGGGATTATCAAAAGCAAATAAAAATACAGTAGTGTGCCTCAATTCTACGTGTCAGATTCCAACATCTTCTTAAAATTGTTTTCTTCTTTTTAATACCAACTGCATTGTTGCTGAGCCACTATCCAATTTTGTATCATATCCCATCGTACCGTTTTCAGTCACATCGGTAGCCAAAATTCTGGAACATCACATTCAAAAATCCTCCATTCTTAGATTCCAACACGGAAACGCCTCCCCCTGATCGCATTCAGTTAGTCAGAAAGGCGGATTTATGAATGGCTCGAAGACGCAGAGCTGATTCTGCTAGCAGCCAGCAGCAAGCATCTATGCCGGCCCAACGGCGTCGTTCCACCATTCGAGATTTACAAGCTTCGAATGCCGATGGAGATGTCGTAGCCCCAAAGGTTATTAATGCTGCACCATCATTGGAAAAGGCCGAAATGTATGGAATCAATGATAAAAGATCCACGTCCTCAAAATTGCTTGCAATGGCGGGGCGCATGTTTATTGAAACGATTCCGCAATGGCTGGCAGTGGGTGCTATGCTTGGGTTGATTTTCGGAGGTTGTTGCTCAAATGTGAGTGCTCCTAGACGTTTAGAAGATTGGAAAGGATGAGGAGCTCATTGCATACTTAGGTTTTCGCTTTGGAAGCCATTGTCAAGTAAGTTATGATTCCCTTGCGTTTGACGTTGTATTGTTTCGAGTACCCCGCTGACATTGATTAAAACAGAGTCGAGAAAGATAGCGGTACATTCCCTCCATGCACCACCTCATCGAATGCCATTCTAATTTTCTGAAGGAACTCTCATGACATTTGTTCAATTCATCTTTGTAGCCGTGACCAGCTACATCTCCCAATTCGATCGAAGTCGACCCCCGCTCTTCCTCGCACCAAATCGTGTTCCTATACGTCGATGGATTATAAATATTGTTTTATTCTTTACAATCAATGTCATGAACAATCATGCATTCGGCTATAATATATCAGTGCCTATGCACATCATCTTACGATCTGGAGGTAGTATTACAACCTTGGCTGCGGGATATATATGGGGGAAGCGATTCTCTAGGATACAAATTATAGCTGTCATTCTTTTGACAATTGGAGTAGTTACAGCAGCTATGTTCGATGCGCAGTCTAAGGTATTATCACGCTTCTTATACCTTCGAATGTCACTAACAATCCCCTCGCAGGACGGAAAAGTAGACGCAGACATACCCTCTTTCAACACAGGACTTGTCATCCTCTTTATTGCCCAAGTGCTCTCCGCAATAATGGGTCTTTACACAGAAGAAACCTACAAAGAATACGGACCACACTGGAAAGAAAACCTTTTCTACTCACACATTCTCGCACTGCCTCTTTTCGCTCCTTTCTTTCCCTCCATGTATCGCCAATTTCTCAGGCTTGCCTCCTCCGCACCACTCAGCCTTCCCTTCCTCGATGTCCAAACGCTCCCCTCCGACCTCGTCTCCAAAGTCTCACAGATCTATCTACCAAGCCAACTCGTCTTTCTTGCTATGAATGTGCTCACTCAATATGCATGTATACGCGGAGTTAACTTACTTGCCGCTGCATCCTCTGCACTCACGGTAACGATTGTACTGAATGTGAGAAAGTTGGCTAGTCTATTATTAAGTATTTGGTTATTTGGAAATAGACTTAGTCCTGGGACCTTGGTGGGCGCGTTTTTGGTATTTTTTGCAGGCGGATTGTATGGTTTAGATGGAGGAAGAAAGAAGGGTTCGGGTAGACGTAGAAGTAGTACTAGTAACGGAAAGGTGGGCTAGTCAAAAAATTATATATTATATAAAAAGCGGTTGTTCAAGGATTCAGGGTAGATAAGTTGTGAGATCTTATATTTTTCTTGAATGCCTTCCTTTCAGCGATTATCTTTAAAGTTGAAAAAAGTTTCATCAGCATCTAGAATCTTGCAAACTTCCGTCCTAAATTCTCAAAGGTTGATCCGAGGACTTTAGTGTAATTACATCATAAGGAAACCAGACTCACGAGGTTGATTTGACGAGAAGATGTTGATTAAAATATTCATTTTTTCGTAACTTTCCTGCATCATATTGATTATCTTCTAATCAGTACTTCAAAACTCCCAATCCGCCATGCCAGACTCCCATAAAAACAAATTGCAAGAAGCGGAACTGTTACACAAGTTCTCCTAGTAATCTTTGGTGCGGATATCGCTGAAAGCGAATTTCCCTCTCTAGTCCTTGATATCTTTATGGGATTTCAGCTCATGGGTGATGGTGTTGCAGATCTGTCCAAACTATAGAGTTAAAGGATGGATGGTGTGGTGACTTGTTCCCGAGAGAGTCTCGAAGATATGAACGGAAGTATCGCAGATAGATGTCCAGCATCGTATCTTCTTCTCTGAGCATGGATTCTTCGCCTTCTCCCACCTCTCGGAAAGATAATGGAGAATCCCCTGTTACTCAAATATGTTCTATTCATCTCCGGTGATCAGATTAATACCGCGATGCAGATCCCAGTCCACTCCCCAGCGCTCTAGTCCCCAATGATAGTTGCGAGCGTCCTCCCTGACTATATCCTTCCTGACCATATCCGCCATTATTATGCCTGTGAGAATCCACACTACTGTTATAACCTCTCAAATCCCTTCCATTACTACTACCACTACTGCTACTGCTACTACTGTATCCATTCTGCGATCCTCGATTCGCATTTCGAGAAGTGCTGCTGCCTCTCGAAGGGTCCCTCTTATACAGATCAGAAGGAACGGATGATCGATGACTGTTAGGTTCGTACAATTTTTTCTTCTCGTCGAATTCGTGCTGTGAGATTTTCTTGACGGGCTCGACGTGCTCCCCGCGGGATCCGAAACAGCAACACATTTTGTTAGTCTTTTAAGGAAAATGAAATGCAAGAGAGCGTTTGGGAGGCTGAGATAAAGGAAAGACTAATTTTCAAAGTCAAAAAGAGTGACTAGATAGTGAAAGAGTGAACAGACGTCTATTTCTCAAAAAGAAGAAGAAAAAATGAATACAGAAGAATCAAGAGATCCTCCTCATCTATATACACGAGCCGATATCCAAAGGATCACGAATAAGTTAGTCGGCCAAACACGATACCACCACCCGTCTTACAGCATCCCTAGCGTTCAGTTACCAGGCCCAATCCCTTCTCATCGCCGCTAACAAACCCTTTGGCCAACTTCTCCAAGTGCTTTTATCCAATGCCAAAGACACGTATCCGAAACCCAAGAACCCTATACCCGGCTAATTCTTAGCGCCATAGGCAGGCGAAGCAGTCGAGGTCAATGAACCTTTGTTTGTTTCAGAAGATTAAAACGTGTTGAGATCATAGGATAAGCGAGGTCGCGAGACATTGGCCGCTGCGGCAAGGTACTCGAGGTAGTGTTAAAAGATGAGCTTCTGAATTTTGAAGTACTGTAAATCGAAGAGATAGAATTGAGTTCTAAGTTTTCGAATGCGAATCGATACATGTGATTCCCAAGCAAAGATACCTTGGTATGAAACTAATCCATGAAATTACATATGCACAGTTGTGGAGATACAGATTTGGTAGCCGCCGACCCAGCAATCTGGTTACCAATCCATCGGGTCAGATCCTATGAAGATCCTCCAGGAAGCGGAAATCTTGGGGTATTTCATCATTGCCGGATGAGAATCTAGATTGTTGTATAATTCTTGATTAAGGCATTGGGATTTCAAGTCCCGGGTGGGTGCTCAAAATGCTGAAAGAATGATATCATATATAATTCTGGGAGGGAAACTTGATGGGATGGTCAGGTAAATAAGAAATGACAAAATAAATTCATACTGTATCCCAAGGTTTTACATAAACAGCTCCGCCTCAAGACGCATGTCCCAGACAGTGAACTCCAATCTTCTAATGGATGAAATCCAGCTTAGTGGTAGCGCATTAAGTTTTCACATCCTCTTAAACAGAACTGTAGCTCCACATCTGAAGACTCTGATAACTGAAAATGCAGTCTTATGGTTTTTATATCTTGATCGATATACATTAGATTTATCTGGAGGGGAGGCTCCCCTCCAATATTTTAATTTTTGGCGAGCATAATTTGTAGTCATGAGTAGGAGATATGAGAGTGGAAGAAGAGGACTTCACTTAGGTTCACAATTATTGCCTGGGTATGAAATGCTTAATCTTCAAGTCAAGTAGCCTGAGTGAGCTTTGTTTGGATGGCCGCTGGCATGAACAGTAAGATGGATAAGAAACTGCAGAATCACCCATCCTACCATTTGGATTTGGATGCTTGATACTAGTGCTATCCGGTCTGCTCTATGATTGTCCATCCAAAATGCGATGTGCAATGCAAAATATTCAATGAGAGTTTTTTATCCAGAATTCACTAAATACTGTATTGATACAAGAGTAGATCTACTGACGAGAGCCACTTGGTATCATAAATCAGCACTTGCAACTGTTTTTCTGCGTCAAAGCATTATGGAATATCAAGTGATGGGTCACTTTCTCGCTCCTAGTAGCTTCTCAAAGCATGAATCTGCAATTGATATAGATGTCCCTATACCGCGAGGAAATTAAGCTCAAACAACGACGGTATAAGAAACCCCATTCTTCTGTTGTCTTGACAGATCTATCTTTTCTGTATCTACTTTTCGCGTCGCGGTTCGACTTATGGTTCCCGGGTATTATCATAATCCAATAAATCGATCATCTCTCATCAATCAGCTAGAGTATCAACAAACTCCACGGATGCAGACACCACGCTCATCTGATAATCTCTCTTCCACCGCTTGCAGCACCTCCCTCCTTCTTCCCACCAGACCCAGCCAACCAAGCTGCCGCATCAAAATTTTGCAATGGATTGGCGCCATTGGCACCGCCTGTAATTCCACCGCCACTCTTCTGGCGCTCCTCAAATTCTGCCTTGAGTTCTGGGTCCACTGTAAAAGACGTACTGTTAGCATAGAAAACAAAGAATATATTGTATGGCATGGTTGTGAAGCCTCAAATCCGACTCCCAGAAATTCAATAAGAATATACGTACTATTGTCCATAAGATAAGGCATTCCAAACACAATAAGCATACTGAATCCAGCAATCAAAATCATAGGATTCTTCAATAAACTCAATGGCGAGAATCCCGCTCGCTCAAGATAATAGTTTTTCTCGACAAGTGGCTTAACTTCCGCTGTATATTTATCATCTCCGAGTTTAGAAACCGGGATAATTTCTCCCTTGTTACTCCATTCGTTCGCGCGGAAAGTGGTAAATGCTTCGATGGGAATGAGATTTGACTCGGAGGATGCAGGATGGATATCGACGCGGAGAGGAATGAAAGCGTGAGCTGGAGAGGAAACGGTGAGGAGGTAGGAGCCGCTGGTAAGGTTGCGGAAAGAGAAGGAATTGGATGGTGTGAGAGGCGCGGTGTGCGTGTGAGAGAGAGTACTGAGGATTGCGTGGGTGGAGGGGGGGAGAGTTGATGGGTTTAGTTGGGGAGTCGTTGGGATTGTGAAGATGAGTTGAGTTGCGAGCGTGGAGGGGATAAGGGATAGTAGCGAAAAGACGCCGGCGGCTGAGAGACGCATTTTCTAAGTGTTTTGGGGAGTGTCTGTTTGGAGATGGGAGCTACTTGAGGGTCTGGTCGGTGATGTAAGGTAAACGTATCTTGAGCCGGAAAAATGAATGGTCCGAGCTTAGGTAACCTTGGGATTATTCACTCATCCATTGATTGCATCTATTTCACTTGCAACATAGGTAAACATTCACTATTTTTGCACTGATATCATAACTGGTATGTATATATCAGAATGTATATCGGGTTATATCAGAGTACATGCTACCACGATCTTAGAGATATGTCGTGCAGTCATCTTGCAGTATCTCTCAACCCAAGTACAGCTCTCACTTAGCAAGCGCAAAGTGAGGACGACGATGGAAAACATCTATGCCTAAGCAACCTACAATACATTAGCTCTTATTTCCACTAAACACTTGCTTGTAGGGCTCCTACTATTCAAAGCATGTTGCACAGGGATGAAAGATTTTATGAAAAGATATGGAAGTTGATTTTTGACCATTCCGATCGCATCACTTCTTTTGCAAGTGCAAAGTTCAACAACGATACCATACCTGTAAAATATGTTTTGGTTTGATGATTGACTATTGACCTGTACTGTTTGTTGAGGGCTATCAGTTCAATCACAATGGAAGTCCCTTCTCTATCATAATTGAGAAGACAAATCTCAACTTTATAAATTCAATGTCATGTTTCTAAGATCAAATATCTCAAGCGAATTAGTATTTCGGCAACATGTAGGTGATTAGAAAGTATGCTACCCTACATATACTTCGCCAGGACAAGATTTACACAAGCATTCGAGGGAAAAGAAAGACCCATAAATACAATATGGGCGGTATGCAAAGCTTCATCTCGTCAAGCAACATGTTGTCAATCAATTTTCACCTTGTAGAACAAGTGGCTATAGATAGGGGTATGCAACATCAAATAGGTCCACGACACCAGGTTCTGACAGATGATTGCTTCAAGAAACACTAGGACATACTATTGTGGTGATTAGAAACCAAGAACGATGCCGACGTGTTGTTTATCAATGATGATTTGTTTAGCCAACATAGCACCGTAATGTATTCATCTTTGAGATTTCACAATCCAATCTTTACACCTACTGATTTCTGTCAACATATACAATATTATGGCAGTAGCTCTACCGACTTGAACTTTTCACACTAAACACCTACAGTTTCCCCATCGCATTGCAAAGTTGTACTCAACGACGATTCTACACAATCGTGAATTAATATACTCGTCATTTATGGGGTCTTTGAAATGCCATCAGAGTCGTTGTTTACAATGAAATTGTAAGAACAAGTCGATATCCAAACGAGTAGTCATATCAGACTAGGAATCTAGTCACCAGCTGGTAGCTTACTAGCTTTCGCTCATCGGCACGATCTCAATAACCAGAGAGTAAAGCCGGATTCTTGAGGTAAGCGAGCAGAGAATAGGACATAAGATGTGAACATCCTTTGTTGTCTCGTAGAACATGATAATATGATATGCTTCATATATGTGCAAGATTGCATTTCTGGAGCATTAGCTATGTAGGATAAAACCGTAAGAAAATTTATGCCCCATGACTTCCCCTGCAAGCAAATAGCAAGAACCAAATCAGCACATCTCACCTCACCTCACCTCACCTCACCTCCACCAACAAACACATCTCAATCTAATTAAATCATCCACGAACACAAATCACACCTTCCTCTATATCAATCAAACTCAGCAGCAATAAACTTCCACAAAATCCAAAGCATCTCCACATTCCTTTACATATACATACATACATACATACATACACAACACATCCTTCCTACCTCCCAACCAGCCAACTAGACAGCAAACCCAAGCATAACAACACCCCACAAGATAAATCCCAGCGAACCCCCCATTTCTCCACCACAAAACGACGTACGAAACCATGCAAATCATAGTTTTCGCAATATCAGCAGGTAATCAGCGACCCCGAAGATTTCAACCGTCGACTCCTCACTACCTACTCATCAGAAATCAATCTACTACATGATTGACGTTTTGACAAGACCCAGATACTTCTTACTCCTTACTTTGAATCTGCAATCTTCATCTCAAACGCCCAAATACAAAAACGTAGACACTCATTCGTATTTCTAAACATCTACAATTCGATGTCCGCAAACCTATCATTCCTTTTCTCCTTTCCAGCCACTCCCAAGTCCAAGATGAACTCCTCCCCCCTCTCTCCCCCCCCTCATCCCTCTCCCCAAAGATGTTCTTACATCGAGATTCGAGAATAACAAACAACACAAAGTCAAAGTCAAAGTCACCCACAAAAAGCCGTCTCCCCTTCTGTAGCACTCGTTAAATCACCATAGAAAAACTACCTCCTTTCCACCCTTCTCTCCACCCTCTTCTCCACTCCACTCTAATAAGCCATCTCCCTCTTCATTCCTCCCCCCTCTCTACCCCCGCCCCCCTAATCCAAATGTCCAAAAAAGAAAACAACTTACATACCTACCTAGCCTCCTAGCTTAATACACCCACCAACCGGAGTGCCCTCACAACATGAAATCCCAACGAGCAAGAGAGGTAAAAACAAAAACGCAAAAGGACATACAACAGTGGGGATTCGCTGGTGGTCACCCACCCAACTACTAATCCACCGATCTGAAGCTTGTGTATGGCAGAGCGGACGGGATGCCCAATTC
>PQXL01000392.1:0-38375 GCA_004916875.1 Botrytis galanthina
GTAGAGCGCTCCTATATACTAGCTATGTACACGTGATCAGACACGTGCGCAAGTGCGCACGTGGGCGATCGCAATTGCGATTGGGTGCGATCCGTGACAGAATGCCTTTAAAAAGATATATATATTATATGATTTTTTAATTTAAAACAATATATCTTTTAACTACAAATATAATAAGATGATAACTTATATTTCATTATGAATTATTTTTAAGGATATCTTTAGTTTTCGAGGGGAGTAGTGTTTAAGAAAGAAAGACAGAGTAGATAAAAGGGAGTAGATTGATTTGGAATTTGGAGTTTGAGAATTAAATAAGAATATTATCGCATAATAATTGTAAAGTAGTAAGAGATTAGGTAAGCTTATTAAATTTCTAGTAGTCTACGATAAGAATAAGTGGTTAAGCGAGTGGAATAGTTGTGGAAAATAATAGGAGTAAACCGCTGTACATTACTAATATCTAGTTATTTATAGATTTATTCTCGATTCTTTATAATTCTTGATATCGATTAAATTATAATATATTTAGAATTTAATAAATGAAATTGAAATGTTACAATCCAAAATAATCCAAAATAAAATTAAATTTATGTCACGAGATGAGGCGTAATCCATGATGATCATGAAAAGCGTAATGGATTAAGATTAAAGTCTTTGATAGGTAGTCTCTATGGGTATTGATTGAATATACATATTTCGATGTATTAGTTCATCTCAAGCTGTCTATGAAATGGTAGTGAATAATACAAAGGTGGGTAGGTATGGATGGTAACACAATCCTAACCACATACTTCCTCCATTCACTCCCCACAACATCCAAATCCCCCCCCCTCCCAACCAAACCCAACCAATCTCGTACCTGCGCCCGCATCTCCACACTAGCACAATAGTACCATACTATCTGTCCTGCACTGACTCTCACAACGCAACCCAACACAACACAACAGCGCACCCATTCCATTCCGACCCGGGTACCCTTCGGACAACATCCCCAATCGACCCGACCCGACCGACTGCGCACATCGGATCTGCAGGCACACCTCGAACCCAGAAATCCCATCTGCATCGGGAACGTCTCCCAAAATGGATATGTTTCCGTCCATGGTGCGCACTTCTTCTCATGATTCGTGTATCCTGGCGATGTGGAGATTTTTGTGTGGATGTTGGGATGTTATGGGACAGAGGGGGAGGGGGTACGCTTCGTATTCAGATCATGCTCTTCTTTGTTTGTCATCCACACTGTCACTTGGAATTCAAAGTTCAACCCCATGAACAGTTTTCTTTTGAGAGAAATTTTTTTTTAGTTTTTTCACCGATGCAGGTGTACCTGGCCTGGGTAGGTAGGTACCAAATTTTTTTTTGTTCGCGTGCTCAAACAAGTGTTAGGCATGTCAGCATTGCAGATGGAGGGCCCCCAGTACCGACGAAGGAAGCATCACAAATGAGGAAGTAAGTAAAGAAGTAATCAAAACATAAGCAAGCCACGCACACAAACCTCCAGAGGTACGAAAGGTACACCGGTGTATCTAACGGTTTAATTACATAAATTCCTGTGTATCTCGTATCGTGTGTGTATGGATGTGCAAGGCAGTCCCGTCAAGTCCACTCTTAAATGAGAAATATATGAATGTCAGATATTCCCACCGGGTTCTTTTTGTAGATTTTTTTTTTGCTTCGGTCGGATTCGATTTGATTTGAACTTACTTTTACTGCGAGAGGTGTGAGGGATGCATACAAAACTGTCGTGGGAATCCATCAGACTGCGCTCGCTTTGAATTTTTTTTTTACCTACATATATATACATACCTACGTACAGAGATATATTTACTCGCCGCAGTTTTTGTTCGACATTCGTTTTACGGGGGATTCTTTTTTACATATAACGGGCGGCTTTATATTACTTTTTCGCATTTCGTGAATTATCGCGCTCGTTATTGCTGTTTGTTTGGGAGATTTATGATTTAGTTGTTCATTGGTTTTTCTTCACCATTTATCTGATTTATTCAAGTGGAAGCCCACAGATCTTCTTCATCATGAGAGTCGTGCAAATTTTAGGTCTAGTCGCACAACTTGCGACGGTGGTGAGAGGGACGGCTTCGATTTGTCAAACGCAGGTTGATCCAAGAAATATCGATGCTGCTACTCGTTGTAAGTCATTTACTTTTACCTTTCGTTATATGAATTCTTTTTAGAACGTTCTACGAGAATCTGATTGACTAATTATATATCCAGCTCAATGGTGTACAGTTCAAATCAACACATGCGGAACCCTCTGTGGTGGTGTCACGGATGAAAATACATGTGATATAGTACGTATCCAATTTTTTCTCATCTCTTCCATCCCAAATCACTTTCCCTCAATACACATCTCCCCCCATTCCTAACATACCCTATAGACATCCCTCTGCTACTCATGTACCTGCACTTCCAACTCCTCATCTCCCGCCCTCCAACTATACACCTCCACAATCCCATTCTTTGTCTGCGAACAAACATACTCAGATTGTATCGCGGCCGGAGAAGACGATCCCGCTGCTCAGAAAGCATGTAGAGTCACCGAAGAAGCAAACTGTGGAACTCTAAATCCAGATACTGTTTCTTTATCCGCTTTAACCTTGCCGTCCAAACCAACAGTGAAGCCTACTCCAATACCTCAGTTGACATCGCAAACGGGAATAAATACGAATACGAACACGGATGAATTAATAACCAGCACGACGAAAACGGTAACGCCAACCCCGACGGGAACGACAACTGTGTGGACTACGTCTACGGCTTCTTCTGGGTCGGGAAGTGTGGGTAATGGGACGATGGGGAGTGGAAGTGTGAGTGTGAGTGGAAGTGCGACGGGGAGTTTGTCGTCGTTGTTGGGGGTGACGGGTGTTAGTAGTAGTAGTAGTAGTAGTAGTAGTAGCAGTGGTGGTGGTGGTGGTAGTACTACAGCGTCGACGGTATCGAGGACGAGTAGTTCGAAGACGGTGACGGGAACAACGATAGGAACGAGTACACCCAGTACGATTAGTGAGGGTGGTGCTGAGAGAATGAGAATCGGGGGAGCGTGGGTGATTTGTGGTGTATTGATGGTTGGAGGTGGATTTGGGATTATAGATTTATAGTGAATGGAGAGCGAATGTTCAAATTGGGGGGTAATTGATGGATAATGATGGAGATACGGAGGAAATATTAAAATCCGACGACGAAGTGAGGATGAGAAATCAAGCGAGAAATGAAATGAAAGGAAAGTTGCTAAGGAAATTAATACCCATTTGAATGTGTAGGAATCGGGGAGGGGGGGGGGGTTTTGATAGGAAAAGGCATGCACAGCTTTCCACGCAATACATAGCCATTCAATTCTCTAACTATAATGCAAGTGACATCACATCATCTGAGCTACTCTCCCTGCATGCTCCATCCCCAACTCCTACAAATTCCTCAACGAAGCCCTATCCGGATTTCCAAACGGCTTCCGTCTAAATTCCACGATTTTCCAGGGACCGATTTCCGAGCGCGATACTTCTTCCTGTAAGGCTTCTACAAACGCTTCATGTCGGGGAACGCGCAGAATTCCATACTCTTCAGAAGTAGGATCGGGGGCCCAGAAATGAAAATTCAACCCGGAGTATTGGCGGAATTTGAGGAGGGAGCGGAGCCATGGTGGGGGGTTGTCGAATTGTGTTGAGAAAGGGGCGTGGCTGCGGGCACAGAGACGGAAGCGGGTGGCTTTTGCTAGAGGGGAGGGGGGTGTTAGATGGTTAGTTGTTAAAGGGAATGCGGGGGTTGGGGTTGATTAACTAATGGAAAGATAGAGGAAGCGACAGATGACGAAGAGGGGATGAGAAAAACGACTCACCGGATTCTGGATATTCCATCCCGATATCGATTTTGGGTTCGGCTTTGTAGCGGAGAGATGCAATATCAATATCCCAACTCGTGTCACCGAAGCCGACTTGCCATTTCTTGTACATGCGGTCCCTGTTCTCGTGATAGTAACAGGAGGAATAGTAAAAGTACCATGGTTTTTTCAAGAATTCCGAATCGTCTTCATCTAGATGAAGCTAATATGAGGAAGCAAATCAGTATTCATAACTTCAACAATACACACAATTCCTAACAATCGAAGAGAAAAAAAATCACATACCGTTGCTCGAGCCCAAGGACAACTGAAATAATTCATAATCGCTTCCCATGCTTTAAACTCCATGTCCAGAATCAAATCCTTCATTGCCAATGTATACGAAACCGGGAATCTGACATGCGTGATAGCCGCTCTATCCCTCTCCTTCAACCCAAAGATAAAGTGCTCCGCATCCTCCGCATTATCAAAATGCAGCGCGTTTTTCGCAAAGAAAGTTGCTCTCGCTTCCGGGAGTTCCAGATTCATCTGTTTGCACACCAAACGATAGGAAGGAAAATCCGAGCGACTGGTTCTCGCACACAGCGCGTGATCTCCTTCTCCCGCGGGGCAGGCCGAACTTTTGAGCCCCTCGGTCGCCACGCACGAATGATACTTAAAAGACGACGACGACGAAGCATCTTCAACTCTAATCCGGGAAATATGTACTATATTCCCCTGCACAACATCATTCCAGATCGTATCTCTGATTTCCCTTGGGAGACGCAGTAGCGCGGATTTACTCTGCGCCTCGCACGCTCGTATATGTGCAGCTTGTCTTTCCACACTTGCGATTTTCCGGAGCGCTTCTTTCTTCGCCTCCTCTATTTGTATCCTAGCCATCTCAAAATCTTCTCGTTCATCGAAATGGATTCGGATTCGCTGATACTCTTGAATCAGATCATCATGTCCTTGCAAGATCTCTCCAACTGTCGCCTCAAGATCCTCGCGTAACATTTCCTCATCTTCATGAAATTTTTGAATAATTTCTACGAATCGTTCATAAATCCGTGGTTCATCTTGGAATCGATTCTACGCTTTATGATTAGTCTCATTGTCTATTGTCCAGAAACTTGGCCGGCTTATTACTTCGAGCGTATGTAAATAGCTTTGGATCGCAAAACAGACAGTGAACTCCTGACTCCCGAGCAGTAATTCTGGTTGATTGATTTGAAGAGCGTTCATTTTCATAATTGATGGTGTCGTTCTCGTTTAATAATTTATGGAGGGGAAAAGCTGGAAGTGAAGATAAATTTGGCAAGTCAGCGATATAGAATCGGGTTGACATGAAGCTTTTATACTTGTACTTATACCTATACCTATTCCTATACCTAGAAAGACATGCATCAGTCAATTTGTTAATATCATAGGTACCAGGAACGCATTTTCTAAATTTGAAACACAATTCAAGGCATCAAGGGTAGCTAAAGTACTAGGTAGACAGGCATGTGAAGCTCAAATCGGTTTAGTTTAGGCAGCACCATCACATGACCTTTGATCAACCATATTCGTGATGCTTGCCTTCTTTGGTTGGTGTGCTTTCATAACTGAAAAATTGAGATAATTAACAAATAGACTGAGATTTTGTGTATATTAGTATTAATTCGATAGAAAACTTTTAAGAGTCAGATCTTGTGCTTCATAAGCAAATCATTTCATGGACATTCTGGTATGCGCCATGCCAATAAATTTCCAGACTCCGATCCCCTCCCACTTCCCAAAATGACCTTCCAAATTTCATTCAATATACAACTATTGTAATACACGATGAGGAAATATTTTTCGTCCCGCCACATTCACCTGATATTCATGAATTCCATCTCCGGCACCAACATATCTGTGAACGGTCAGCATTGTGAATATATAAAAATATACAAAAGCGCATACAGTAGCCTACTATCTTCGCTCCAAGCGAGCCCCATGGTGTCAACTGGCTCACTCCTGCCCTCTCGCTCTCGTCTCAATATGTTACTATCATTCCTCACGTCAAGACTAAGTCTGGTGAGCGCATCCAAGGGACGCCATGGCTGTCTTGATCTTTGAGTGGATGCCTGATTTTCTTGCTCTTCATCGTCAGGTTGATCTCGAGAGTACCGTGTTCGATACATTTCTTCAAGTTCAGCCCAAGCATTAGGGGCTGCTTCATAGCCAATGGTTGGAAGACGAGGAGCGAGTGACAGACGCTCTAACCCAGAAAAGGTATCTGCACTTGTCCGTACGGTCCTGTCAGACTCGACATCTACGGTGCTATTGTCTAATACTGATGATGCTTGTTGTCGCCTGATCACATTCCTTATTTCGTTCTGTATTACACGCCTTTCACGGTCCTGATTCTGTCTATCGATGAAGGCTCGAAAGGAAGCCGGTGTGCGGTCTGAATTAACAAATTCTCGTAAAGCACTTGGGAGACCAGCTGTAGATATGCGGCGTTCTGTGTCAGAAAAAATATCTGTCGTTCTACCTCCTTCCAAAATACCCCATCTAGAGGTGGTGCCTATCTCTCGTGCCTCACGGATTGCATCTCTTTGTCGACGAGCTGTTCGATGTGCCTGTAATATTTCCATCTCATCAGCAGTTGGCTGAAGTTGGTGTCTGTCTGTCAAATCGCGAGCAAGGCTGCTTAGTTGTTGTTGATCAAAATCCAAGCCTAGATAGTCTGGTATTGCGCTGGCAGAAGCCTCAGAAGGCGACTCTGTATGAGAAGCACGAAGCCTTGTATCTAACCTAGCCTCTGTTGACATAGGATTATTTGAGCGCTCGGTAACCCAGACTCGTTCAACGCCCTCCCCTCGAGCGTTTATATCGATTACTTGCCTGGAAGTGAACAAATCCCGGACATCTGCCACTCCAACACGTCCGCTAGCTTCAGTCCAAGCGAGTAGATCAAAATTATTTGGTGAGAATTCCATGGCTCTAACAGCCCCAGATTCAACATTGGGTCGTGACGTAGTAAAACTGACTTCCAATGGATCGGCATCGTCTTTAGTTAGTCCTTCGGTCAAGAATATCGATATAACTCCATACTGAGTGGCAACGGCAAGATATTTGCCCGAATTAGAGAAGCATGCTGCAAATGAACCTCGCATGGCACTTTTGTCCGATGGTCGTTGTCCTTCTAGCTGAATCCTGCCAGAAAATACCCACTCATACTCCTCATTCAGATGCGGCGTAAAATGAGTTTTGGAGACCTGTTTCAGCTGCCTTTTGTGAATATAGAGAAACGGATCATCGCAACTATTTCAAATTAATAAAGTGTCAGCTTCGAGTGAGCTTGAGGAGCATACATTGCAATGAGGATGTTTCCTTTCGGTGATATTACAGCGCGGTTCACATAATCAGGATAAGTGAGAGCATCCACCATCTCGGAGTCATGTAAATTGAGTATAGCAACAGAGCTGTCGTTGAGCGCTGCAACAGCAACCGGTTCCTTGTATCCCATGGGCAACGATGATTCTGATGGGAACCAAAGTGTTATACAATTCACTACGTCAGAACCTATCTTCTTGGACACATGCGGAGTAGTAGCATCAGGACTAGATCTTCGGGAATCATCGCTAGTTTCTCTTTGGGTTGATCTTGCTGACGGTTGTAGGATGAGAGGTAATCGAGCATCGGCGTCAGCACTCAAATCCAAATGCGAATCAGTCTTGCCAGGTCTCTCTCCTTCTCCCACATAAAAGCTTGTGAATTGTCCTCTATCTCCTCCGGCGCATACCCAATCCTTTGCAGCCGTCAAACATCGCGGCTCGTATTTTAAAGTTGCGAGAAGCTCGCGCTCGCGAGATTTCGTATTAAGACAAATTATGTCGTGCGAACTCGGATAGTAAATAACATACTGTTTCGGAGAGCTCAGCAAATCGTGCAATTGCCAATGACTATTGAAAGTTAGAAACCGCGTCATTCTATTCGGCAGACACCAGCAACTGCCATCGAAGGCAGTGTAATTCCGACTGATTTTTCATACGAAACAACAATTGACAGAAGCCATCAAGATTTCTGCAGCAACGAATAAACTTCTACATCTTTGGATCTGTTTCGAACATGAATGCGCATAATAGGGTATCTTCCGCACCTTGGGCTAATGGAGGCTCGATAGTATTTCCGTGGCGACGATCGAATCAAGTCGTCAGTAGGATGATATCTATCAAAGTACAAGTGATCAGAACGTGAATCATAACTGAATAGTTTTAACAAGCATTACGTTGTACAGACTCACGAGCTTTCTTCTTTGACAGCCATACTGTCATGCATTCAAGATATTGCAACCATGCACAACAGGAGATGAACAAAGTAAGTAATAGGCTGCGATTAAACTGTGAAGATATTGAATATTATTTATGCACCCATTTGTGGTCTTTCAAAAGACTTCTATTCTTTTGATGAAAGGGATGATTTGAAGCTTTCCAAACTGTAAAGCGTATTGACGAGATACAGAAACAGATGTTGTGATGGATAAATGTTAAGCTCGAAGTTTCAATATTCATTTCACGACGTCAACTTCACTAGTTTCGGCAACTAATCGTATCCCGCATTCTGAGTGGATAATGACATAAGCACACATTCGATAGCCTGATAAACCTCATAATCCTTGCCACATCGTATGTGTCCGAGCGCCCGTATATTCTATCACGTGCTCGTGGTTTCGATGATGTTCTACCAATTGACCAAGAAAAAGACGCTAAAACTAAAAATGACATTTTTTTCCTTGTGGCCCGCCGTTGATTTATATTTTCTCCCTCCATCGCCTCAATCTTGTAAATCATCTTCTTATACCTTTTTTCTACCCATTCCTTCTTCTCATACTTAATTCATATTACTTCTACAATTGAGTTTCCTTTATTATAGAAGCAATACAAATAAAGATGTTTGCTTCCAGAATTTCCAGAGCTGTAAGTTTTCGAATTGAAATAGAGTAACTACTATGTCATTATCAACACAATAGCTAACTTTTCTCGCTCAATAGCTTCCAAGAGCAACTTCATCCGTCACACGCACAGCACCTCTCCGCACACCATTAGGATCATCGTTTACCAGACGATGGAACTCAGATGATGCGGATAAGAAGGTCAAGGGACCAGTCATTGGTATTGATTTGGGTATGTTTCTTCCATGCAGTGGCAAGCAAGCTTTTTTCGAATCGCATATTAATCTCTTAATAGGTACCACTAACTCAGCGGTTGCTGTGATGGAAGGACAAACTGCTAAGATTATCGAGAACTCAGAAGGTAATTGCTACCTTCCAATTTCTCCGCTGTTGACCCCGCACTAACCCGATTCCTAGGTGCCCGTACAACTCCATCCGTAGTAGCTTTCGCACAAGATGGTGAGAGATTGGTCGGTGTATCTGCAAAGCGTCAAGCTGTTGTCAACCCAGAGAACACTTTGTTCGCAACAAAGCGTTTGATCGGACGAAAGTTCACTGATGCTGAGGTTCAACGTGATATCAAGGAGGTTCCATACAAGATCGTTCAACACACAAACGGTGATGCCTGGGTTTCTGCTCGCGGCGAAAAATACTCTCCATCGCAGATTGGTGGATTCGTCTTGCAAAAGATGAAGGAAACCGCTGAGGCTTACCTTACTAAGCCTGTTCAAAATGCCGTTGTTACCGTTCCAGCCTACTTCAACGATTCCCAACGTCAAGCCACCAAGGATGCTGGTCAAATTGCTGGTTTGAACGTTCTCAGAGTTGTTAACGAGCCAACTGCTGCAGCTCTTGCCTATGGATTGGAGAAGGATGAGGACAAGATCATCGCTGTCTACGATTTGGGTGGAGGTACTTTCGATATTTCCGTCCTCGAGATTCAAAAGGGTGTTTTCGAAGTCAAGTCTACCAACGGAGACACCCACTTGGGAGGTGAAGATTTCGACATCCACTTGGTTCGCCACTTGGTTCAACAATTCAAGAAGGATTCTGGTATCGATCTCTCCGGTGATCGCATGGCCATTCAACGTATTCGTGAAGCTGCTGAGAAGGCTAAGATCGAGTTGTCTTCCTCCATGCAAACTGATATCAACCTTCCTTTCATCACTGCCGACTCTTCTGGACCAAAGCACATTAACCAAAAGCTTTCCAGATCTCAACTCGAGAAGCTCGTAGATCCATTGATCACCCGCACTATCGAGCCAGTAAGAAAGGCATTGAAGGATGCCAACCTCGCCGCTAAGGATATCCAAGAAGTTATCTTAGTTGGTGGAATGACCCGTATGCCAAAGGTCAGCGAGTCAGTCAAGTCCATCTTTGGTCGTGACCCCGCCAAGTCCGTCAACCCAGATGAGGCTGTTGCCATGGGTGCCGCTATCCAAGGTGGTGTTCTCGCTGGTAACGTTACTGACGTCCTTCTATTGGATGTTACCCCATTGTCTCTTGGTATTGAGACCCTCGGAGGTGTATTCACCAGATTGATTAACCGAAACACTACCATCCCTACCAAGAAGTCCCAAATCTTCTCTACCGCCGCCGATTTCCAAACTGCTGTTGAGATCAAGGTTTACCAGGGTGAGCGTGAGCTTGTCCGCGACAACAAGATGCTCGGAAACTTCCAACTTGTTGGTATCCCACCTGCCCACAGAGGTGTTCCTCAAATTGAGGTCACTTTTGACATTGATGCCGACGCTATCGTCCACGTCCACGCCAAGGACAAGTCAACCAACAAGGATCACTCCATCACCATTGCCTCCGGCTCTGGTCTTTCCGATGCTGAGATCCAAAACATGGTTGATGACTCTGAGAGATATGCCGAATCTGATAAGGAGCGTAAGGCTGCTATCGAGGCTGCCAATCGATCTGACAGTGTCCTCAACGATACCGAGAAGGCTTTGAACGAATTCGCCGACAGACTTGACAAGACCGAGGCTGATGGTATCCGTGAGAAGATCACTGCACTCCGTGAGTTCGTCAGCAAGAGTCAGTCCGGAGAAGGTACTGCTACTGCTGCTGAGTTGAAGGAGAAGACCGACGAGCTCCAAATGGCTAGCTTGAACCTCTTCGATAAGATGCACAAGGCCCGCGCTGAGTCCGGTGAGGCCAAGCCAGAAGGTGCCGAGGGCAGCGCATCAGAAGGCGAGGCTAAGGATGGCGAGAAGAAGCCTTGAAAACATTAATATAGGCATATTTCATCTCAACTCTTTTTAGCGATATCCAGGGGCACACATAGAACTACTGTTCATTGTATTTTTGTACTCATATGTTGCATATAGGCAACAATTTCCCTTGTCATAAATACTCTTTTTTTTACTCTTCATAGCTTTGGGACAAAAGGCGTTGGAGCAACCAATACTGTTCGCTAGATTTAAGCGTTCAGGGAATGTGTTATGAGGCAAAATTACGGAAAATGGCATTACTATAGCTGTGTATAAAAATTAGGATAAGACGACGAATAATATGACATCCCCTCTCATGACTCAACTCAACAATCCCAAAGTCTAATTACATGTGACATTGATGGCTCTTTAGTAACCGACTTCACGCTGATATTTGACTTTACCAAAAGTTCATGGCCAGACCTCTCTCGAGTATGTCAGAAATGTGAAATGATATAGCACATGAATACGATGATGAATTACTCAATTTTCTAAACTTGAAAATAGTTTCGCACTTCTTTTGATTACCCTGGGATGATTAACAACTTGACAATAGGTACCTAGGTAGTATACGATCTCTCCTTACGACTGACTGGCTCACGGAACTATTTGAATTGCCTACCTAGCCAATGAAGTTGAGTTCCTTCAAAACGAAGTGAAAGTTTGTGCCAATGAAACTTGCCACAATGCCACTTCAATGATCTTACTGATCTTACAAGACCGTTATTTATCAGGTTGCATGGAATCTTTCCAGATGAGTCAATAGAAAGCAAGTAGAATGCTTTGAAAGTATTGAAGCCTTGAAAGGGTGTGACGGGAGCAAGACAAGGCTGTATGTTACCCCGCTAGTGCCGGAAGCGGTTAGATCAATTATTGGATAACGAAAGCTCGCCCTAGCAAATTTGCCCACCCACTCAAAGCGATATTTTAAATAAGAACTTCACGTTGAACATCGAACCACCCCACAATCGAAGTCACGATCAACCACTCTGCCATCGAATTTCAGCAGAGGTAATTAAGGGAGCTTGATACAGCAAAAGGCTCGTATCTTGGGGTCGTAATAAGCGCATTATCTCACCCTACAAAGGCAGAAAGCACACCTATCAAAAAAATGTCTAGAGTCGCAAAGTGAGAAAATTCGGCATTTTTAACCAAGCGTCAGCAAAATCTAACAAATACTATAGTAATCGCGATTGGGCCGATGATGAGGATCTCGAGGATTCTAACGAGCTCCCACAGTCAACAACCACTACCAATAAAGATGGCACACAAACGATTGTAACCTGGAGGTTCAACGATGATGGAAAGAAGGTCAAGACTACTCGCCGCATCAGATTCACAAAAGTCAAAGAAATCGTGAACCCAAGAGTTGCTGAGAGAAAGTCCTGGAGCAAATTCGGATTATCCCAAAAGGATGCTGCAGGGGTGAGTTCAAAAGGGTTCCAATCTAGGGGGGGAATGTTGACTGATTATTTGTAATCCCAGCCTGCTTCAGATACAACCAGTGTAGGAGAGAACATTATTTTCAGACCAAGCACCAACTGGAGAAAGGACGCCAAGGAGGAGGTTTCGGATGCCGGAGCTATGAAGAACAAGTTGAAGGACAAGCAAGTCAAATGTCGTATTTGTAGCGGAGAGCATTTCACAGCTAAGTGTCCTTTCAAAGGCACAATGGCACCTTTGGGCGAGGAAGGAGCAGTCGATGTTGCAGCTGGTCACGCAGATACTCCAGAGGGTCCAGGTGGTCTTGGTGCTGGCAAATCTTCATACGTACCACCTCATCTCAGAAATGGCGGTACCGCTGGTGGTGAGAGAATGGGCGGTGGCAAGTTCGAGAGAGATGATTTGGCTACTCTACGTGTCACTAACGTAAGTTTTCTATGTTCCATTAATCTAATCTGCTTCGCTAATCCACAGGATAGGTCTCAGAAATGGCCGAGGAACAAGAACTTCGGGATATGTTCGAACGTTTCGGCAGAGTCACAAGAGTCTTTTTGGCGAAGGACCGAGAAACTGGTTTGGCAAAGGGCTTTGCATTTATTAGTTTCCAGGAAAGATCAGATGCTGCAAAGGCTTGCGAAAAAATGGATGGTTATGGTTTCAAGCATTTGATTTTACGAGTCGAGTTCGCAAAGAAAGCTTCATAGATATATCGGCATTTATGAAAGGGTGGTTATGTGTAATGGGATATCATTGTTTCCTCGCCTTTATTGGTCATGGCCTATGGAACTTATGAACTTTTCTTCACTATCAGAACTGTTCTGACCGCAAGTATGAAAAAATCAATCACTCGAGATACTTTTGAACCCAAATACCTTCCTTGTACCTGAATATTGAAATGTAGCCCAAGACTACAAGTGAAGATGTAAAACACCAGGGTAATCAGCGCCGCATTGTAAAGCCACGATTTGAATCAAATCCACATTTACGACACCACGTTTTTCTGTCGAGTCATTATTGAGAGTTTTAGTCCGAGAGCCTTCAATAGCGCAGACACACAGACATAGCACTTAAACATTTTGATGTTCTCTTTCAACCTTTTTTTCCGAGATGGACTAGGCGTCGCTAAAATCACTGCCTATCACAATCTCCCTTTCACCTCAAGTCTCAAATACTTTCTAAGCCACTGACCGAAAAATGTTCTCGATAGTGTGAAGCTTATGATCAAAGTCGAACCATTCTCCCATCCCATGTGGTATCAACCCCGAGGCCTTGATGCTCTAAAGTCTAGAGTCAGAGGCATACAAAGCCAGCGGGGGAAGCAGGGTCTGTTATATATCTGCGTCTGTGTAATTGCTATTTGCTATTTGCATCGCCACTGATGCATGCGCATGTGCATGCGCGACATCCACCCGAATTCTGCACGGAGTCTTTATTATAAATTATCCCATCCATCGGGGATGTCCAAGATACCTACTCCATGATCCATCGTTTGAGAGTTCTCTTTCTGCATCTGGATTGGATGAAAGATAAGATTGTAAGGATTCTCCGCATGTTCTTCCTCATGGCCTCCAAGTGGCCAATGATAGTTCCATATCAGCGGCACGGCAAGGTTGTACTCCGTAGATGTGGTAACTTAGTAAGAAGAGGAATTGCAGGACTGGTCTAAGTGGAAAAGATGAGATGCGCTTTTCATGGATTTGAGGCTGGTCACAGCGAGAATGCTTAACCGCATACCGTCCGGTCTTAATCGCTGTAGTACCCTCTTTGAAAAGTTTACTTCCTCTCTCTTTCTCTTCTCGTTCTTACTTTTGCTGATTGCTGTCTCTAATTTCTCTTACTGGTTAATACTGGTCCTCTTTGCACATACATCTTTGTCTTTGCTTGACGTATTGATATGAGATGCATCTTACTTTCTTTTGAACCCTTCCCGTTATCTATTGAATACTAGGAAGCTAGTAGTGTCTCATTCACTCCACAATCTTTCGCAATATTTTTTTGGATCTACATTATATCTTCCTTTCCTTTCGATCTCCAACGAGTTTTTTTACGTCTGAAGTCGCAGAGACTACTTGCAACATGCAAAAACCTCCTGCCTGGGTAATAGCCGCTTGGCCTGAGCCTAATTACGTCGATCCAGAAACACACGGATGGGGGAATGTTATTCTGAATATCGTGTTATACGTAGTCTTATGTTGCTTTATTTCACTGAGGATATGGACAAGAACAAGACTGAGGGCTTCGTTTGGGGCGGATGATATGATGATCTTGTTTGCTATGGTTGGTTTTACCTGTTGTCCAGACCAGAGTCTGCGCATGCAAAGAAGACGGATGCGATATTATACGATTGGAGATGCTAATGTCATGATGATGTAGATTCCCACGACCGGGTTCTTTGTTCTGAGTCTGCTGGCAGATTTGAAATTCATGTGGACCAGACATCAAGTATGTATCCCTCTCACTATACAAACCCTTCTCTGTAGCCATCACTAACATTTATCTAGTACGACATCCCAAGCTCACATGTAGAATTTGGGCTGAAGATGGTCCTCTTGATAGAGATCATGTTTGCATCAGCGTGCACCTTTACCAAATTATCCATGTTAATGCTTGTTCGTCGCATGTTAACCAGTGCCACGATATTCTGGAGACGGGTGACTCTAGCTGCTATTTGTATAGTTGGGTTGCAAGGAGCGTTATTTTGTATCGTCTTGGTGTTTCAATGTAGGTTAGTTAAAATCATTGCTTTTTCCTTTTGTTTGATGTGCCAACGGGGGGGCAGGTGTCGAGATGTGCAATGATTTACATACTAACACGTCATAGACCCCCGCAGGATTACTGGAAAATAACAGACGAGCCCCAACCGAATTGCATAGATCAATCTTCAACACTCCTTCTTGCCGGAATCGTCAACACTCTTACAGACTTTCTCGTGGTCATCCTTCCCATCCGTACAGTGGTTAGTCATCTCATCCCTCTCATCCACAAACCAAATCCTAACTGTAGCAAAATAGTACTCGACAAATCTCCCACGTCGTCAAACCCTCATCGTCTCTTTCCTCTTCACTCTCGGTTTCCTATCATGTTTTGCAGGCGTCATTCGTACATACTACATGTACCAAGTAACACAAACATATGATCAAGTATGGGCTTCTTTCCCCGTATGGGTTTCAGCAGCTGTAGAATTATATGTTGGAATCGTAAGTCACTTAATGCTCCCCCTCCCCCACTTCCTAAAACGCCGGACCCTAACACTTTCCAACTAGATATGTACCTCCATCCCCGCCACAAAAGTATTCTTCGCAACCTACATTCCCAAGATCTTTAATTCCCACCCTTCGCGCCCCTCCCAATCTTCTTTCAGCGCCCCAAATATTTTCAAGAGTATCCCAGTCCCACCTTCCGGCTTCGGCGTTACATCGACCTCCAAATCCACAAACTCTCTCCCCAAATCGAAATCACGTTCAAACTCCAATTCAAAGGTCCTCAACAGCCAAAGCTCCCAAATTCCTCTAAACGGACGCGAAGAAGATACTCAATACGATAATGACACCGACCTCGACCAAACCGTCGGAACGAGCATTTTCGAACTCGGCACCTACACAAACCGCTCCAGCAAATCGAGCAAAGCAAGCAGCACGTCCCCAATCATCTCAGACGAGGAGATGCACATCGGAACCGCATCCGTGATATCACCGCTAAACAGCAATCCCGTATCCAGCAGCACCCACAACATCGCGAGCCTCGGACGCAATATCCTAGGCTCCGTGCGACGGGACAAATTCTCGCTCGGCGGCGATCGCTCGCGAAATCGTTCGAGGTCGAGGAATCGCTCGAGGAACCAGGAGAGAGAGAATGATGATCTCTACATGTCTCTCTCGGAGGAATCGGGGCGGAAGGAAAAGGAAGGCGGTTGGGATATACATATTGATGTGGTGAGGACGGTGGAGGTGGAGGAGGAATGTATTGGGGGGAGGATATGATGTGATGTGCTAATGGATAATGGATAGGCCCTGGAGGCTCGACTTTCGGTTTCAAGGTCTTGAAAGTCAAAAGTAGTCTCGGAGGTCTTTGGCTGATGTTTTCGTGTATATAATGCCTTTTTCTTCTTCTTCTTCTTCGAACTGTATTTTATTGTATTGTATGTAGCTTGATTATTGGACTTTGTATGTAATGATCATAATGAAGAGATTTCGAGATTTTCTAATACCTAAAAGATATTGCGTATGACGTGATTGTGAGTTCTTGGGGGGAGGGGTATCAGGTTTCTAGCAAACAACCTGGAGAACTGATTCAACCGAAATCAATTCTAATGAAAATGTCTAGACTAGATTCTAAGAATCTTCTTATATTTGTCGCACTATAGTCACCACACATCAACATTAAGAAACATTCAATTCACTCAGCATCACATCACAAAGAAGTATACGATGAGGCAACGCACAATGCATTTAATTGCTACGTCAAATCCCTCTCTCTGCCCATCATACCCGTCCCCATCCAGCGAGTTTTTGCACAGCTCCATAATCGAAACGCCAGCCAGTCATAAAAGAGTCCAGCAGCCAGAGCAAGTTATTCCCTCCTATGTACTCCGCTAAAAAAGAAAGCCAAGCCCAATATATGCCCCGTAGCAAATACAAGTCTTGTGCCATTGATTAGAGAAACGAGGATACTATGTATTCAGCCGTGTGAAATTATTCATGTTATTTTGATCGATAGGTGCTGTATTCATGAAAATGCATGGTTCCGCCAATCGAGAAAAAGAGACCGAATTTGACTATGGATTGTATTGGATAAATTAAAATCGGTCTTCGACTCTTTCCAAATCATCGTAAGATAATGTGAATTCCCGCTACAATAAAGTTAGTGAAACATACTAGGGATAGAATATCTCGAAACTTACTCGTTGTCTTGACCAAGTCTTTACATCGAAAAAGATATAGTAGCCTTGCTCCATCTGTTGGGTAAGTTGACGAGGGACCATCAAATCATCCTTGGTAAGCCAAACTTGCATCTTTTTATGATAACGCCAGTTCCTATTGCCACTATCAAGCAACGAGTGTATTAGTAAGTGACTTGCGATGGAACATGTACTTTACTTACAGCTCTCTTGCTGCCATAAGCTGCTGCTTGTCACCCGGATTACTGTAGAACATAAATAATAAGGCCTCTTCGTTGAAATTAGGCATCTTGCTTTCGAGAGGAGCAACATTAAGAACGCGATAACATTCAGGTAGGTTGAAACGAGAAACATCTGGGCGTGGGGGCTCGTTGTCCCATAAAGAGTAGATTTGGCTTGAGATAGTTCTTGTGAATTGTTAGCATGGCTAAAATATTGGGTTTGGACGACAGAGAGCTATCCAGCCAATACTCACTGCTCAGAATTTAAATCGAGACCCAGATGGCTGATATCGGTTCCAGTAACAAGAGCAGCATAGTCGGGAAAATTGTTCATCATATAGGAAAACCCCTTGAGTCCAAATCTGTCGGCATCACTCATGTGAGCTAATGGATCTTGTACTTTGGAGTCCGCGTTATCAGCACTTCTTGATAGAGAACTAGGGTCGAGTTCTTGTGCTTGGGTCAGAGTTGATGGGCCATCTGGTCGAGAGTTGGTTGCTGTAGGCATATTAAATTGTTGATTGTCGTCTTCTCTGAGTGGTATTGGATTTGACGAGCCAAAATTAGTGTCTGGAAAGCTCTGGACAAAGTGATCAGCAGAAGCTCTATACATTAGAGGAATACTTCATCATACCCCGACTTCATTCTCTCCAAGGCGTGGTAAACCTTGCCGGCTGGAGTCTATTGGGGATCTATTCGTGGATGGGCCTGAATAAAAGGTAAGATTAGCCGAGCAGGACAATAATATATCACCCAATCAACATTGGCAATTTACTCACCTGATAAACTTGCTGGTGAATCAATTCTATTACCTGGTGCCACTCGACCACCAGTAGATAATGCACTTAAAAGACCATTACTCCTGGCTTGCTGTTGCTGTGGTGGGTTATTAGAAGCAAATCCCAATCCCCCACCGGCTCCGAACCCCACGTTTTGTAATAGGCCAGAGCTTCGATCTTGGCCAATCTCTCCATTCGAATTTCCCAGAGGTGGAAATTCATCTGCGCTTCTCGGTTGCGAAGACTGGCCAACTGCGTTTTGAGCCCCAAATCTGAAACCACCCGAATTGTTTGATAATTGAGTTGATGAGTTGAAGAGCTCGTCTTGTTGCTGTTGTTGCGCAGCATGTTGTGCAGATAATCCAGCTGATTGCTGTAACCGTATATTTGCTGGGCCAATATTACGTGCTCCTGCCGCTCCCCATGTTGACTGATTGTGCTGAGGCTGGTTTCCTGATAGTGAGGGAAACTCACTAGATAATGTGAGTAAAGTCAACTATCAAAAGTTGTAGTGCTGAGAAAGAAAATAACGAAACTCAAACAGGTTTTAGCAGACAGTATAATCTGTACCAAATGCGACAGAGCTATGAATTGTATCTCTAACTTATGGAACCTGACTGTGCACATTTGAAGATTGTTTGAATTTTTATACCTTCCAGGAGAATATGGACGTGGGGGGATACCATATCTTGATGAACGTGCTTTTCCCATATTTGAGTAGTTGTTGTGGGGAGGAGGGAAAGGTTGCGGCAAGAAGAAATACTCTCAACAAAAACCTGGGAAGTACAAAAATCGAAAGTAGGTAACAACTTACGACAAATCTAGTGGTGTTGCTGGTTGTGAAGAACCTCCTATTGTTTGTGCGAAGCTTGCCATAGGTCCATTGTTTGGGCGTGGATTTCCTAGACCTGCTCCTCCCATCGGTACACCTCCAAATGCCCATGTCGCTCCATTGTTTGCTAGAAGTCATAGACAAACATCAGTATACATGAAGTGTCCTCCTATTGTTTCAATATGAGGGGGGTGAATCGTACCCATTTTCCCACTGGGTGGTATCCTATTTGATACGTTCCTGTTCTGCATCTGCTGTTGATTTGGGAATCCATTGGGTATGCCACGCATGGCCTGCGGTCCTACACCTGAGAAAATAAAGTCAGCATATTTCCGTAACTAGTCCCTCCGGTACTGAAGGTTCAATGAAAGCCCCATGGAAGCTGCAGGTTAATGCGCCCAAACACTTTTCAGCTACACAAACACTCCCTTCACCTTCGGATGTCAGATCTCGATTTCACCCCTTCAAACTACGCCAGCAGACCCCGTAGCTACCCCTCCATGGAAGCTCTCTCATCCGATCCCATCTAGGTTATAAAATCCAACTTCATGCAAAGCTTGTGCAATATTCCCACGGTCCATCCATAGTCCACGCCTTAGGCCGCCTATACACTGCTGGCGGTCCGCTGGATCTCGTATCCTTCTGACATCCGGTATTCTCTCGCATTCGAAATACCACCCAATGCAAGCTGTTCCCCTTCTCTCTGGCAGCCGTGCAGCGGGGCAGTTGTGGGGTGGAAAAGGGAGTTGGAGAGCATCATACCTGGTCGATTCATGGTCGATGTTGTGATTCCCGATATCAATTATTTCGTATTATTTTCCGACTTAGGACGATAACTTGTGCGCTTCTGAATGTGCTGTGATAGTAGAGTCGTTGGTTCAATTAACCATTGAATTTCATGAAGCTTGGGGAACCTTATTGCGCGCATGGGCACATGCCTCCCCGTAGTCTACTTCTGGATAAGGTCGGTTACAACTTACAAGGAACCAACTACAAGAATACATCACATCGTCTAGAGATCATCGATGCACCGGACGTCGAGGATAGAAAGATTAACAATATATATATATAAATAAAATACAGAACTTTTTATATAAAATCAATTCAAGATTTCATTAGTATCTGTGCTACCATCAAATACCTGTCTGGGTAATGATTCTTGAAAATGGAATCTAGACAACCTTGTGCTCACATGTATATGAAGGTATCTAAATCTTGAGATTTTTATACAAAGTTTTACTTTATTGTTCACTTCGCATAACGTCAAGATCTATGTTTGCTCATCAATTCATTAGAATTTTGGTGTTCGATTGGACATTATTGGGTTGTCAGATTATACCACACATGATGCATTGATATACGATCGCATACTCCGTGCCGGCAATGCTTTCTCTGTAGCATCTGATGACCATTGCTTCACCCTAGGGAAGATGGGACCCCGCTCCTGTACCCTCTCTTTGAGGATCAAAACCACGCGATCATTACGACTGCGTTACCCCGTACTAAAGCTTAGTAAATTGTCCTATTTCTTCTTCTCTTGGATTCCCTCAGGGAAGGGTTTCGAGACGATGCCCTCGAGTCGGATTATTGGATTGACTCTGAAGTGGTATCACGACGGGCGTTTGGACGAACACCACGCAGCTATTCCAATCTATGGTATTCCCTACGGTACGTTTGGTTTTCGAAAAATCGTCTTATTCATCAATAACCCCCAGTTTGGTTGTTCCAGGGAGACTGTTCGCTCCTGGAGTCGCCTCCATATTCATTTTGACTGTAATCATTACTTGTCTGAGCAGGAGACCACCCCGAGCTGCTAGCTACGTCGACGTCCGTGGAAACTGACTTTCCCTTGTTGCTCATTTGAGGTGAGCTATCGCTCTGGTCACTAATATCCATAGCAGAGAAAACCGCCTTCATGTCCTGCACGTCTTTGCTCTCAGCGTTCTTTGGCAAGGAGGTTCGATCCTCGACAAATTTTCGTATCGATCGAATTATTGGATGATATAATTCGTCGTTTGGTAACCACCAATGCATACAAGAATTATCTCGGAATAGTTCTGCCATTTTGCTCCTGAACGCGAAAGTTTGAATGAAACTGGTTATCGGATTAGCAGTAGAACATCTGTGAATAGTAGTGCATATTACCCTTGAGACTCTATCGTTGCCAACTTTCGGCGCATCCACATATTATATGTTTCATCTTTGGATAGGAAAAACACAGCAATACCAAGACCTCCTTGAAGACCAACGGCTGCCCCTTTTGGTGTCTCTGGATGATGCAAAATTGCCTCGTACATCTGACATAAATCTTCGGATAACCTGTTCATGACTTCAAAATCGGGTGGCATCTGCATCGCCTGAGCAGTATGCAGTCCATGCATCAAGGCTACAGCATACCGATCCATCGAATCTATGTTAATCGCCCAAAGCGGCCCACGATAAAGTAGACCTGGCATGCATGGATCAAATAGACTCCCGGGTTGTGCTGGGGGGAAATCTGTGACCAAATATCGACTATCCAGCAGCGCTGGGTCCATATTGTCTTTCCAATCCTTCATACGCTGTGCCATCTTTGCATTTTCAAAGATAAATTGTTCATGAGTAATTTCTCCCTTTCCTTGCTTCGCAAATAACGTCGACATGTCTTTGCCTACAAGACGCATTGCTGAAGACTGATGCTCCAATTTCCATACTAGGTTATCTGGTTCTTGCGCGATTCGATTCTTGAAATATTCCTGTGCATATGAAAACCATTCTCTTGAAATGGAGGCATCAAAACCACCCATAATCCCAGCCATGACATCGAAACGTGTATACCAGCCGAAAATGGCGCGGCCTATACCTGTCTCAAAGATTGTTTGTGGGGAATATAGATCTACCAATATTTCATATGCAGCCTTTTGGTGGCCTAAAAGATTCGCCCAATCCCCAAGATACTCCTATAAGTAATCAGCACGTCATCCTGGAGTATTCATTCGTGGTACATACTTCGATCGTTGCCAATTGTAAAATAGCTAAAATTGTACCTGTGGTATGCCGAGCACCATTTTTTAGTGAGAATAAAAGTAACGATACTGCTTTATTGTAGTATTGTAGAAAGTCTTGGATTTTGCCTTCTTGTTTCTCTACTGCATATTGGAAAGCTGAAAACCCTATCACTGCGTAAAGAAGTGGTTCATGGCGGATGGCGACGTCCAACAACAATTTATGAATGAAGCCCTCATTGTTGGACCTCAAGCTATAGTGCATGAAGGTGATATTTTGGCAATAGTATGTCAAGTAAAATTGTAGATCGGGTGGTAAATGCGACCAGCTGCTCCTCGAGTTGTCGGATCCCAAGTCATTTGCGAATGTCTGGTCGTAAAATTGAGGACTACCGCCAAATTGCTCAAATGAAGAGTAACCAATAGAGCCTTCAGTTGAGGGTGTCGGGGAAGAGCCTGTTTCTTGTATCAATGAAGGGGTCTCTGAGCTTTGCCTTGTGCCACTTTTAATGCGAGTGGAAGAATTCGAACTTTGTGCGCTGGCATTGAGGTTCGAACTATTTTTCGAATACTTGGATTGGCTTTCGATCTCATCTTCATCTTGGATAACCTCCAGACGCTCAACGTCTCGGTCCTCGTATTCATCTTCAGATGAACCGGGGCTTTCTGATGGCTTTGACTGCCCAACTTTAGATGAAGTGTT
Source organism: Botrytis galanthina (assembly GCA_004916875.1). NCBI lineage: Eukaryota > Fungi > Ascomycota > Leotiomycetes > Helotiales > Sclerotiniaceae > Botrytis > Botrytis galanthina. Next base: position 22,835 of record PQXL01000392.1, read on the forward strand.
TCCCGCACCCTTTGCCGGCTTCTGCACATCTGGGTATACACATTCTCGATTGCCTTTTGTGCATCCTATATCTTGAGGTTAGCAGCATGTTACAAAATGTAAGCTCATAATCTCACTATCACATTTTGGGCGGTGTTCGTCACACTAGAAAGTTAGCGCACGTTTTTTTGAAAAAATGCAATTGCCAAGTGAGTACCTTCACTCGTCTACTACGACAAGTATAACAACCAGATCTTGTCCGACGATGCTTCACATGCTCAATTCCCTGGCTTGATTTTCGTCGATTTGTTTTCGGAATGGGCCCAATCATCGCTATGTCCTGGGCCCCAAAAAGATAGTTCAGATCCGCATAGGACCGGGCCGAACTTAGGAACTGCTGAGAATGCTGTGCCTGAGGGTCGCGTTCGAGTGTAAGAAGATGCTGGCCCGGTATTGATTGCTTAGACAGGTCTAGGCGACCTGTACCAGCCATGATGACAACGAGACGTGGTGAGCTACGAGCAGCACCTTTCGTACAAAATCCAAAGAGATCGGAATGTAAGTTAAGTTGTAGTTTCCTAAGCACCTTCTACATCAAACTATTTGCTCTATTGTGGAATTTGGAGCAGTTGTCGGAGATACTCCAACCTTGGTGGGGACTGTAAAGGGTATAATCTTCAAGTACAGCAGTCGATGGTGTATGAATGGATCAGCATATACATTTATGGAGCACACGGATAGCTGAAGTTTCGACCGTTCTGGAAGTACCCAGCTTATGCACAGTGCCCTTCCGTGGTGATGTCTGGCGATATAGATTTGGAACTGGTTGCGGTGTACAGCTCTTTTGTCATGTGGTGTGGATATTAAAGTTTAAATAAGATGAAATGACACAAAACCTAATCCATAGAGCTATCGAAGGGTTTCTGGAAAATGCAAGCCTAGCTAGCTGCATCGGAATTGAGATGCAGCAAGGCGAGGGGGGTTTGTTTTAGTTGTCCAACAAATAATATGATCTGATGTCAGGATCTGGGAATATATCCAATGTTAATATAATGAGAGAAAGGGGGATTTTATTTGCCGGAGGTCGCATACGTGTAAGTCCTGACAAGAGGAAATAGATGATTAGAGTCCAGAAACGGCAGTAATCTCGAGATTTGATTACCGATGTAACGACTAGACAAGGTAACTCATCTGCCTCATTAATCTCGAGAGAATCTATAATGCGTCGTAGACCCGGATTCTGGGAGCTGCAATCTAGGGTGGGGTTGATCAAGATGAGAATTTCTGTGCATAGGAAAGTACTGTAGTAATTCTTTTGTGGATTTGGAATATAAGGAACAGGAGAGTTTTGGATTGTGGGTGAGCTGCAGTACAATGTGGAGATGATTTTAAGGAGCGCCACATTTTCTGTCTGTGCAAGTTCTGGTGACAAGGTCCAGGGGGTCAGGCCAGTCAAGAAGAACAAGAACAACAGATACTTGGGTTCCAAAATTTCAGATGTTGTTTTTTTGGATGCTCTCAACGTGCAGCTTTGAAATCGCCGAGTTGAGTGTTTTTAAGGTTTTTCATGACGTGCACTAACTTCTAAGAGAATGGAGAACAGCTTCCATTCCACCACCTAGATGCATGAACCAAGCATGCATAGTAGTATCCAGAGCCAAATCAATGGAAGGGCCCCCTCGTAGTACTTGAGCTCCATGCAGCACCATCAGGCGTATTAGTAGCAGTTACCATGTCAAAGGTTGGTAGGTCATGGCTTCTGCTTGTCCGGAAACAGATATCATTATGTCGACAGTCACGAAGGATCAAGATCTAATATAGGATTCCAGAATTCCAGAATTCCAATACTCCAATACTCCAATACTCCAATACTCCAATATTCCAGAATCTCAGCATCCCAGAATCCCAGAACCCAAGAACCCCAGTTCCAAATCTCAACACATCGATCGGGATATAGAAAACCTAGGACTTGGTAAAGACATGATGAGGGGCCGGGACATCAGGCTCAGTGAGTGCATAAAGACCTTCAATGAGAGCCGGGGTAATGTTCCAAATAGGGTGGTATCAATATTGAACTTAATTTATAGCGTCCGGCTTGGGAGTCGGACGATGTGATTAGCAGTCGTGCAACAGATAGCAACGATCGGGACAACCCTGTGCCGTGCCGGTAGTGGTGACAGTGACAGTAATTCGATGCATTTAGCTCATCACCAACGTTTCTTAGCCACATAAAAGGTCGCATTTTACCTCACGGTGCATTTCTCAAGCGTGTTGACCAACATCGATGGGGATTTTGCAACCTGCCAATGGTGCCTGTACATTTCAGCTAGTATGTAATTCCATCGTCGGAGAACAATTGCCACGACCAAATTCTATTGGTCTCGGAATTGGGAAAAGCTGTCTAGTGCCGGCGTGTTCCCAAAGCAGTAAATTGGTGGCAGGAAGTCGACCAGGTAAGGACGGGCCGACAATCGATCATGCCCGAACCAAGGTGATGGGACTTCATTCCTTCGTAAGTGCATACCCAGCTGGAATTTAGATCAATGACTTAGTTTTGATTATCAAACCTTGATTTGAGATCATCAAACAGCTCATCTCGTAATGCTGTATTCATATGCGGATGTATATGCTTGCTATTGATGGTAATGCTTTGAGATGAAGTATGGTGGTATATTGTTGCTGCTCTAGCTTCACGCAACACCGAGGTTGATCTGCATTGTATGAAAGAGGAAGGCGACGAACAGGGCTCCGGAAGGGTTGTATGTTGCTCCGTGGAAGAATTTGTAGATCATTTTGCGGACGGAGTATGGCTATGTTTGATAAACCCCGTACTACTCGAATAACGAACCACACACAGGTGGGCGATGGTGATACAAAATGACAATCGTGAATTGTTCCCCAGCCATCTTACATGTACACAAATCCCAAAACCGATAATTAGGCATAATTGCGGTATTTGATAGGTGGATGAGATTGTGGGAGCGATGGGAGCGATGGGAAGGGAATTCTCGAATTTGTTTCGACTCGTCTCTCTCTCTCTCTCTCTCTTATTATTCATTTAGGCTAAATGCATTCATGCATGGCAAAATGACCTGATTAGTTGAAGATCGAAAGCGGGCACACAACCTTATTTGAAATGGTTACTAGGTACGGAGTACGTATTTTTCAACAGCCTTTTCGTGCTCCTCATCTTATCCTCGCATCCTCACACTCTCGCAATATAACATATCATCGTTCTGCTTGTACGATATGCATAAAAGCTCAATTCTATGGACACGACTTTGAAGTTTAAATACGAGTACGATACGATACGAATACATCAAAATCAGTCAAAATCCACTTCTAGTTGGACTCATATGTACCACCCTTTCGGTGCTGGACTGAATCCTCATGTCAACATGGTGAAGGTGGCGGCTCCACGGGCAAAGCACTAGAATACTTTTAACTCCACCACGAATCCTTAATTGTGCCATGTGTCCTTCTCCCATGGCAAGTTCCTTGGTGTGATGTCAGAATGTCAGACTTGCAGCGCAACTTTTTTTAATTATATAGAACTGGACCGATACATCCTCATGTTTTTCTGTTCATTTCTCAGCCCATACGATCTAGCTTTTGGGTCCGGATTTACTCTAAAGAATTGATCTACCTATCCACATTGTACGATCATCACCTAATAGATTTGCAAGGCAAATAGTAACAATCTACTGGTGGAAGTATTTACCATGGATTTTCGTACTACAGTGCTCCAGCCCTATCGAACGGTCCAAAATCACACTGAGAAGATTAAGATTTTTATACCAACTCGTAATTTTTAGCAGTGCAGCTGAGAATCGAGTTGTCCCTATTGCAGCTTCTCAAGATATATGATCGATTATATACCAATTTTTACCACTAGCCCTGAAATGCCGCTGGATTAGTTCGTTCACATCCTGTACTTTGAACCCCATGTCGTTTTGCAAAGAATAATGGGGACTTCGTGGAGACTTCGTGGAGACTGCCGGGGCATTTACGTTACTCAGCGACGATCATGGCATGAGCCTGGTAAGACTCTGGCGATTGGTCTTCCGTTGCTAGTTCCGCCGCAACCTATCGCACCCCTCGGTCGGCACCGAATCGAGCAAGAACCCGTTCCACTTCAGAGGTTAATATAACCATTTTTTCCCTAACTTCCTGAGATCGATTGACAAATAAGGGTTGTTGGATATATAATACGATGCTATACTTGATATGATTCTACGGAGTTTGTTTTTACAGTGTTGGATTATAGCTCATGAATTTCTGGTCTTGACAGGCTGATAATGTATGAATGAGTGAAGTGATGTCTATAAACTGTTTATAATTGCCGACTTGCAAACTCATCAATGTCAGTCGAGCATGCAATGAAATTTCCCTAAGTAAACAGTCGATTTGCTTCCTGTTGAACATCATAGGCACAAAAACATCACATTCATGTGCAATATAACTCTTCTGCCAAGTGGCTGCAATTTGTCTGCAATTCTAGTCTATTTAACAACAAGTGCTGAGTAAAACTTTTTTTCTAAAGTCCATGACAATGCCAGATATCTCGAATGAGTGAGAGCATATCTGGGAGAAACAATAACCACCCTGGGCTTTTGGGCTAGATGGTTCTTTTAAAGAAACTCTGATACTCCAAGTTTTGGGGTATCCTAAAGGGGAACAAACACGCAAGGGAATTTTCGGCAAGCGAAACTCCATTGGGGAAATCTAATGAAAAGTAACGAGAAATCCAACGAGAAGGGTATCTAAGTTCCGTTAGAACTCCCAATTGAATTCTAACACCAGAAGCTGGTAGCCCGGACAGATAAAAAGAAATAACAGAAAAAAATCTTATTGCACATCGTAACTGAATGTCCTACGATCCCCTCGTTTGTTGCAGTAATGTTCGTCGTGAAGGGGCAGTTTCGGTGGACTCCGTATGTGCAGACTATTCCTCTACCTATCACCTTGTCGATATTGCTCTTCGGAATAAGTATTGGCGAATGGTGCGTCCACATGGGGGTACATGGGGTAATTTTTCGAGTCCATGTTCTCCTCAAAGCTCTGATCATATATGTTATTCCCTTCATTAATGTCCCTTGATGCTCCTCTTTCTGTGCCCGGTATGAAGGGTATGAGCGCTGGCTTGTAGCCGTGATCGCCTTCCCAGAAAGGGTCACCTCCATGTGCTTTTGCGATTGCGCTTAATCTGTAATATCTTTTTTTGATCGTTTCTACAGTCCCTACCGCTCTAGGTGGCCAGTTGTTATTCTGTTGATGTCTTCTCTGTAGGTCATTGAAAACAGCAACCACTTTTTCAAACTCCTCATCTTTCAGAAAGCCTGGAATTCCACCTACGGCAAACTTCATACTTTCTCTCCACAAGACCCTATCCTCACCCTGGGTCCACAAATACTCGTTTCCACGCACTAGCTTTTGCCAATCAGGTTTTCCGTTGATACCTGCTGAAGTCATCGTCACGTTTAGATGCTTGACTGATGAAGGACTGAGTGACGGTGCGGAGTTGCAATCGTGTTCAAGGTTGGTGGTGGTGTTGAATTGGAGGCAGCAGGCGATGCAGCAGCGCACTTGGCTGGATCCGATGTTACGGTAGATATTGATATGGTAAGGGGGTGGACAGGGTTAAAGTGAAGTATCTTTGGACGGATGTAGTATTGAAAGAAGTTTGAGATACTAAATGGTGGTGGTAGATGGCTTGATATGTTTTGTGTTTGGTTGTTTTGCTTTGAATATTTGACTTCGAGTTGATTTTGGAAATGGGTGGAGAGGGGATACTTCGAATCTACTTAAGCACATTTGGCCTCACTTGGGTGAGCTTTGAGGGAGAGATTATGACTGAGAATATTCTCATTTTGTGACTAGAATTTGTCAATTTGGATACTGAAATGACGGTTCTGACTCGATATCAACATTATGATTGTAGATAGCTGTCTTTATGAGTAAGAACAGACTATAAGTGACTGAAAATAGACAATATCACCAGTAAATTAGCGGGTACACGAAATTGTGAGGAGAACCCTATATTTGAAGATAGTTTTTGCATCATTATCTTGACATCCCAATGACAAAGGAAAATGAAGAATCTGTGAGGCTCCACACAACTCCAGAGCTTGATTTTTCTCCGCCAATGTAGTGCAACGTGGTCAGCCAGATAGAGAGGCTTTGGATTGTCTTGATCTTCATACTGTTGCCCTTTGTTAATAGAAGTTTTATTCTTAATAACCTCGTGCCAACGTGTCTATCCACCATCGATTCACCTCCTCGACTGGAAAATTAACCATGCCTTCCACTATTGGTACAGTAGTACTGGGAGGTACTGGGGGTTCATGAATGGTCCCAGACGACGGATAGTAATAACCGCTTGTGGGCTGTGCGAACGATGTTCCGAGTCCTGCGGATTCATGCCCGGCAGGCATTTCAGGTCTTGCGGGACCGCAGCCTTCTGCGAGTGGTAAGGAATTGTTGTCGTGTGTAGGTGCTCCAGAATTATTATAGCTTGTAGAGGGCGGGTAATACGTGCTGTTCGCTGTTTGTATATGAGTACTGGGAGGTGCTGGGTGTCCGAGATTGTTCATAGACAACTGGTTATGATAATTGCCTGTAGACGGCAAGTTAATTCTGCTGTGTGCTGGTTGTCCAGGATTACTGGGAGGTAATGAGGTTGTCATATCAGTCATAGTAAACGCAGCATTATGAACTGGACTTGGGGTGTTGTAATATTCAAGGTCTTTGGGGCTTGCAGGGCCTGTAGAACGATTGTCGCTTGTAGGGGACGTGAGGCTGTTGTTTCTTTCGGGTACTGCTGCTTGTTCTATCGCCTCTGTGGCGTCACTTATCTGCAACGCTGCGCTTTTTTCCCACCTTCTTTCCCGTACTCTTCTGTTTCTCTTCTTTCTCCTCACTTCCATTACTCCGGGGTCTTCTATGGGCAAATTTGCATTTCTATCCCGCTGACGTTGGTTGTTTTTCTCTCTCTGTATTTTTTGCTTCCTCGGCTGGCATTGCTGCAATTTTTTCCCGTTGTTTTCTGTTTGCCTCCCTCTTCCTCGCTTCTAATTCTCCGGGGTTTTCTCTGGCCATTCTTTCACGGTGTCTCCGATGAGCTGCAGTGTCTCTAACTCTCTTCCTTTTGGCTTCCTCGGGATTAAATATCCTCATTTCTGCTCTGTATTCCCGTAAATTTTTGTTTATCTCCTCTCTCCGCTTTCTCATTTCTTCTGGGGTCGGCATGGTTTTGATCCGTGGGTACTGGAATCGAAGCCGAGAAAAGGCTAAGTAGACGATTCAGCTATTCCGGGGTCGTCAGTGATGTATGTTGGGCCTTGACGTAGTGATTTATGGCTTGAACTTTGAGCCGGTGCCTGATATCGAGCCATATGGCCGAGACGGAGTGGTGATGACCGGATCTGGTAAATGGTTTGATATGGAGAGGTAATATGAAGTTACGATATGGAAGTAATTTGGAGAGTGAAATGTTTTGTATTCGGTTATTTTGTTCTGAATTTATGTTCGAGTTGGTTTTGGAAAGGGAGAAAAGGGAGGTTGCTTCGAACCTATTTAAGCCCATTTGTTTTCACTTTGGCTAGATTTGAGAGAGAGGTTATGACTGAAATGCTCCATTTTGTGATTAGAAATGATCAATCTGATTTCCAAAAAGATGTTTTGACTCTCTTTCTATACAATGACTGCGGAAAATGAGATTCGTTAGTGGCAAGAGGCCACAAGTGACTGGAATTAGACAATATGACGCGGGGGTTTGAACCTTTGACTCCAAATACGCATAATAGCTTGAAAGATATTTCATTATGACTGGAAATCTCCTTATTTGATGACGAGAAATAGATATCTTGACTCCCAACGGCGATTTCCCCACCCAATATCAACAGAGTGACTGTGAAAAATATCCTTCGTGAGTGTGAATAAGGCTCTTGAGTGACTAAAATAAATGACATGACGTATATTTTTCGACTTTATTCGACTGCGGATAAGCATAATGATTGAGAGGAATTACCTCTATGAGTGGGAATTGGCAGATGGATGACTAGAAATGAACATGTTGATTCATGACTAGATTTTGACTCCAAATGCACATGGTGACTATGAATAATCACGCCCATGGATTTGCGAACTACGATGATTACTATGTTTAAAATGATATGTGATTCGAAATGACAGTATTCAGTGTCATGAGTATCCTCTATGACTGAAAATATCTGCATTGACTCCTATCACAGCATTTTAGATTTATGACAGGCATATTCACTTGTATGATCACGCCATGGTTAAGCAAAGTAGTATTTATCATATATGAGTTAAAATGTTGACTCGAGATATTGTATTCTGAGTGGGAATGGAAAGAATGATAATACAGGGCAGTGTTCGTACACACTTATAACGCACGACATAAAGAATGCAATTTATCCCGCTCACCTCTCACTACCCGTAGTCTATTTACCTAGAAGTCCCATCCACTATCTTGGCTGGCGAATCTTCAGGAATAGAGCTGCTCTTGAATTTTCTGACAACCCTCCCCTTTATCGTCCGCTTAGTGCTGATAAAACAAGGGTCATCTGAGCCTCAAGTTAGAGTATTACCACCAAGCCAAGCAAATCTTCTATCCAGTGCACGATATGTTCATATATCAGAGAAACCTTTCTATGGAGCTTGATAGAGACCGCCCAAGCATGATGGGTAATAATGTACGAAGTGTTCTGACCAAAAGGTATCAGGAAGGCTTGGATAGTTCTCCTTTGTAGGCACGCAGGTACTTGATGTATTCATGGATAAGTCAACAATGAGCTGCCGGTGGGCTATTATCATCCAAGCTTCAGACAAAACTTTTTAGTATAAGATTTCTGAAGACAGCATAACAAACGACATAACACTGAAGAAAGGAAGTTGTAAACAATCTTAGATTTATTGCCACTGATTTAGAATGTATCCAGCTCGCTTGAGTGTTCGTGCAGTTGGCCCACCATTTTTTTCCCTTTAGATCTTTGCTTTCACATCTGCAATGGTTCCTTGAACTTTGAATGCCTCCTCCCATCACCCATCACCCATTGCCAACATGGACATAGCACTATCCCCCGCTCCATCTTATTCAACCACAGGGTCCCCAGCTTTCAATCCAAGCAACTCATATACATGCCTGGAACAAATTTTCGGACATTTCATGAGAGAATCACATTATCTGGTTCCAAAGCTACTATACCTGTTACCGTATTTAAAACTCTCCTTGAAATTTGGCGAGTGGAGTGCTGGTAAGGATGTTCTGAATATATCTTTCCGGCGAGTGTTGAATATCGAGACCCGAAGATGAATATTTGAGATCAGTGAGTTTGAATGAATGTACCGCAGAACATATCATAGAGCAGATGCACTTCGTTTTTTCGCGGTCTCGTCTCTCTGTGCTATATTGACTTCTGCTCGTGGTAAATCATGTAAAATACGGAATTATTTCAAGACTGTGAGTTAATCAAAGCACCTGTGTTGACGTGACTATATCCTAGTACTAATCTACTATGATCTCAATACTATGCGTATTTACGTTCAAGTGATGCGAAATTGTACAGATTATCAATGAAAGCCTGGTGGATTTGGATAAAGTTTATGGATGAGGAGGGGTACGGAACGGAATAATCAATTGATCCGAGGTTGCTGCGGACCCAATTTGTGTTGTTTACTTTCACGCGCAAATCAAAATATAAATATTTACGACTTTACGACCAACGATATTACGACTCAACACCGCCATAATGAGGGTAGTAGAAGTCATTATAGATGTATGTCTCATCAAATAAACCCTTCAAAATCCTTAGATCTCTTGACTAACTCACGTCCAGGGTTTCAAATCGTACGCTGTGCGTACTGTAATTTCAGGATGGTAAACAATGCAAACGAAAGATTCTTTGGTACATATTCTTACATCTGATTTAGGGATGAGAGCTTCAATTCGATTACTGGTCTGAATGGTAGTGGTAAATCAAATATCCTCGACTCAATATGTTTTGTTCTTGGTATTACGAATATGACAACGGTTCGGGCGCAGAATCTTCAGGTATATTACAACCCCTCACATGGGCATGAAACGTATTGACGGGCCTCTTTAGGATCTGATATATAAGCGTGGACAAGCTGGAGTAACGAAAGCTAGTGTGACGATTGTTTTCGACAATCGAGACAAGAAGAAATCGCCCATTGGATTTGAGGAATATGCTCAAATCAGTGTTACTCGACAAATTGTCCTGGGAGGTACCAGCAAATATCTTATAAATGGACATCGAGCACAACAACAAACTGTGCAAAACCTTTTCCAGTCCGTTCAGCTCAATATCAACAACCCCAATTTCTTGATTATGCAAGGACGAATTACAAAAGTGTTGAACATGAAAGCGGTTGAAATTCTTGCCATGATTGAGGAGGCGGCAGGGACACGAATGTTCGAGGATAGGAGAGACAAGGCTTTCAAGACAATGGCTAAGAAGGAAATGAAGGTCCAAGAGATCACTGAGTTATTGAAAGAAGAAATCGAGCCAAAGTTGGAGAAGCTGCGGACGGAGAAACGGGCTTTCCTGGATTATCAACAAACACAGAACGATTTGGAGAGACTCACAAGAGTGGTGGTGGCGCATGATTACTTGAAGAATCAAGAAAAGGTTGCCCAATCAGCTAACGATCTCGAGCTCAAGAAACAACGGGCGATAGAGTTGGAGGAATCGGCGAATCGATTGAAAAGTGAAATCTCATTCTTGGAAGAAGATATCAAACGAGTGAAGGCGCAGCGGGAGAAAGAATTAAAGAAGGGTGGAAAAGCCTCAGCTTTAGAAGAAGAGGTTAAGAAATATTCTCATGAATTGGTTCGACTTGCGACGGTCATGGATCTGAAAAAATCGAGTATGGCAGAAGAGCAGGAACGAAAGTTGGCAACTCAAAAGATGGTTTCCGAGATGGAATCTCTACTCAAACAGAAAACCAAGGTTTACGAAAAGTTACAATCGCAATACGATAAGGCCAAGGAAGATTTAGAGAAGCAAAACGTAGAAGCAGAGACAAAGGAGGAACTTTTGCAAACTTTACAAACTGGTGTCGCATCCAAGGAAGGGCAGGAGAGTGGATACCAGGGACAATTGCAAGACGCAAGGAATCGATCGAGTGCTGCTTCGACCGAGCAAGAGCAAGCAAAATTGAAGATTGCTCATCTTGAGAAGCGGATAAAAGAAGAAGAGCCAAGATCGAAAAAGGCCAAAGAGCAGAACGCTGGACTACTTGGAGACCTTGAGGGATTACGATCTCAAGCTCAGAAACTTGAAAAGGAGCTTCAGAAGTTAGGCTTCGAAGCAGGCAAAGAGGATGATATGTACAAGCAAGAATCGACTATTCAGCAAAATATCCGAAGGATCCGGGAACAGGCAGATGGATTGAAACGTAAAGTAGCAAATGTGGACTTCAATTACTCGGATCCTGCTCCAAACTTCGATAGATCGAAAGTTAAGGGTTTGGTGGCTCAACTTTTCACAATTGATGAGAACCACACAGCTGCGGGAACTGCCCTTGAGATTTGTGCAGGTGGTCGTTTGTACAATGTTGTTGTTGATACAGAAGTTACTGGTACCCAGTTACTTCAAAATGGAAAGTTAAGGAAGCGAGTCACTATCATCCCTCTGAACAAGATTGCCGCTTTCCGAGCTTCAGCGGAGAAGATTGGTGCTGCTCAAAGAATTGCCCCGGGCAAAGTCGATCTTGCACTATCCTTGGTTGGATACGATGAAGAAGTTTCGACTGCTATGGATTACGTATTCGGAAACACTCTCATCTGCGCCGATGCTGCTACAGCTAAGCGAGTCACATTTGATCCTTCTGTTCGTATGAAGAGTATCACATTAGAAGGTGACTCTTATGATCCATCTGGTACACTTTCTGGAGGTAGCTCTCCAAACTCAAGTGGTGTTCTAGTCACTATGCAGAAGTTAAATGAGCTTAACAAAGAACTCAAATCACAAGAGAGAGAGCTGGCTGATCTTCAGGCCACCATTGCCAGAGAGAAGAAGAAGATGGACCAAGCACGAAAGATCAAACAAGAATTAGATCTCAAATCTCATGAGGTCAAGCTTACGGAAGAACAAATCGGAAGCAACTCCTCCTCATCCATTATCCAGGAGATCGAGAATATGAAGGCTAGCATTATTCAACTCAAGCAGGACCTTGTCGAAGCAAAGAAACGACAGGATGAAGCTACAAAAGATATCAAACGTATTGAGAAGGATATGAAAGAGTTTGACAGTAATAAAGATGGCAAGCTCGTTGAGTTGCAAAGCTCTCTTGATTCTTTGAGAAAGGCACTCACCAAGAACTCTGCGGCTGTTAAGGCACTACATAAAGAGTTGCAAAGTGCCCAAATGGACACGGAACAAGTTGGAGGTGATCTTTCAAACGCTCAAGAACAACTCCAGGAAGTTGAGCAAACACTGAAAGCCCAGGAAGAGGAAATCACAAGTTTAGTATCCGAGCAAGCCCAAGTCAAGGTTAGTAGTCATCTTGAAATCATATGTACAAAACTAATGTGGTGCAGGATTCGCACGATATCTCACAGGCACATCTCGACGATGAACGAGCTAAATTGACAGGATTTGATGATGAATTACATTCTCTTGAGCAAGCATCAAGATCAAAATCTTCTCGCATCACCGAAGAAGGTTTAGAAATGCAAAAGCTTGGTCATCAGATTGAGAAGTTTCACAAAGAGCAACAAGCGGCTGTGCAAACAGTATCGCACATGGAACAAGAGCACGAATGGATCGCTGACGAGAAAGATAATTTTGGTCGAACTGGAACTCCTTACGATTTCAAGAGTCAAAATATCGCAGAATGTAAAGCTACATTGAGGAATCTTACCGAGCGCTCTCAAGGGATGAAAAAGAAGATCAATCCTAAGGTCATGAACATGATTGAAAGTGTCGAGAAGAAGGAAATTGCACTCAAGAACATGATGAAGACGGTCATTAGAGATAAGAAGAAGATTGAAGAAACTATTAGCAGTCTTGATGAGTATAAGAAAAAAGCTTTGCTAGAGACATGGCAAAAGGTTAATAAAAATTTCGGACAAATCTTCGCCGAATTATTACCAGGCAGTTTTGCAAAGTTGGATCCTCCTGAGGGAAAGACCATCGCCGATGGTTTAGAAGTCAAGGTGTCTCTTGGTAAAGTGTGGAAACAGAGTTTAACAGAATTGAGTGGTGGACAAAGGTATTTACTCTCCAAGGTTTTTGACTACATACACATTTACTAACTGACGAATTACAGATCGCTGATTGCACTTTCACTCATCATGGCTCTATTACAATTCAACCCAGCGCCAATTTATATTCTCGATGAAGTAGATGCTGCGCTTGATTTGTCACATACACAAAATATTGGTCGTTTGATCAAAACTCGTTTTGGTGGTAGTCAATTTATTGTTGTTAGTTTGAAGGATGGCATGTTCCAAAATGCGAATCGCATTTTTAGAACGAGATTTAGTGAAGGAACGAGTGTGGTGCAAAGTTTGACGGCGGCAGATTTTAATTGATTGGTTTTTGAGGGGGACGGGAATCGATGATTAAATAGGCAGGTTGTTCATTGGATGTTGGTCACTTGGGTCAATGGTGATATGGATGAATGTATGGATGAATAGTTGGATTGGTGGTTGGATGGATGGATGAATGATGGCGTTGGTTTTATATGTATGGCGTATTGGGGATGGGATTGGGAACAGGCTTTGGAATAGGCGAGATCCTTTGAATGTTACCTACCTAGGCATGAGGGGGAAATAGAAGGGGGGGGCGAGTGTGGGGTGAATAACTGAAGTAATGATTGTATGAATGAATATGAATCTACGGATATGTAAAAATGAATTTTTCGTGGTGATGTTATGTTGATGATGATAGTGTGGAGATGACGAGATGGTTAGGGATGATGACTTGTGTTTGTATTTGCATTTTTGATATTTGGCATTTATCTGTCTATTTAGGTAGTTTGATGCTATGAAATATCTGGTAGAGAATATCTTATCAATACTGCGATACTCTACCGGTTGGTAGACTAGATGAGGTAGCATATTGAAATTTATTTATTCGTTTATTCAATGATTACTTGATCACTTGATTACTCGATAGATTTATAGACTCATAGATTTGTAGATTTGTAGATACTAGGATATTCATTCATTCAAATTATCAAGAATCTAAACGGTATTAGATGTATTGGTGTATGGATTGAGATGTAAATGGGATGGGATGGGATGGGGTAGCCGAGATGTGGGATGAGGTGGGATGAGATGGGTATGGGATAGGATGGCCGAGGTGGGATGGAGTATGTGCCTAGGTAGGTATGCTATCAACGCCTTTTTTTGCTGATAGTGTAGGTATATAGGTATGTATGTGTGTATTGTCTGTTATGGGACGAGATGGCCGAGATGCGGGATGAGTATGGCCGAGATAGGATAGGATAGGATAGCATAGGATGAAATGGGTTGGGATATAATAGATAGTGTTCCCTTTGGTTTTTCCATGCATTGCGTTGCGCAGGTGCATTGCATGGGGAAGAACTCGAAGGGTCTTGGAGGGAACTAGATTGCACTCGGCTCGGCTCGACTCGGCTCGACTCGACTCGACTGGATTGGATTGGAATTGATGAGGAGAGCCCTGGAGTGGATGGAGGATTCGGGGTTTTCACATGTTAAATTTTACTTTGGGGTTTGGGGTTTGGGGTTTGGGGTTTGGTTAGGGATGGATGGGATGGGAGTTCGGTTGCTCGGTTGTGTGTTTGGATTTGGATGGTATGGTATGGTATATACGTAAGTGATCTTTGGGAGTTGGGGGTTGTGAATTATGTATTGTGAATTGTTGATGGTGGGAAGGAAGGGGAGGGTGAGGGGTCTAGAATCTAGAATCTAGATGGGATGGGATTAATAGATAGATAGATAGATACACTGTAGACAGATAGATTTGACTAGATGTGTGTGTGTGTGTGTGTGTGTGTGTGAGATTCGATATATAGAAGCGAATCTAGAATCTGGAATTTTAATTAGAATGTGGGATCTAGAATCTAGAATCTAGAATTTGGTATTTAGATGTGATGAGAATCTGGAATCTGGAGTTTAGAATCTAGAATCTAGCATGTGTCTACAATATATATATGTATATAATGGGAATTATGGGATTGGATTGGATTGGATTGGACGAAATTGAACGAATTTGATAAGATTGATTGATTGAGAGGTTTATAGATTCGATATGTAGGTATGTAGGACCAGATTTAGTGTATATATGCATATATGTATATATGTATCTATGTATAGTATGGTATAATATAATATGATATGAAATACGTAGTAAAATAGTAAAATCCCCAACTCCCTCGTAAGAAAAAATAGAAGTAAGAGTTGAGGCCCCGGCTTATCGCAAATTAGAAGAAAACACACCAAAAACCTTCATTTCTTAAAATTTTGAGATATATATTATTTAAATAATTATAGAGATTAAATTAATAAAAATGATATATATTATAA